>JAQBSW010002186.1:0-108938 GCA_029291075.1 Eudiplozoon nipponicum | reverse complement strand
TTGCGAACCTAGTAACAAATTAGTTCTGTTGTGACCAGAACGATAAACCAAAGGCAGCATGAACGGAAAGTATAATCTCATGCACATTCGTTTCGTGCTTACTGGCGACTCATCAGTAGGAGCCGGTATTACGCCCTTTAACCACCATATATTTGGTCGATGAATGTGGGATAATAGGACGGTACAATCTCCTAGACGAATGTGTAAACCTGTAATAGTGAAGCTAACATCATATAAATTCTCCGACAATGCGACTTCAAAGCTAACTCACACTATGTAATATATATACCGAGTCTGTAAAAGATACTAACACAACAGCTATTGTGTTAGTAACCGATACCAACATTAATATATCGAAAAGGTACATGGTACTATCACTATGGTTTTCGAGTCGGTACATGGTACCAACCTGATGGATATCAATTTATGCTATAGTTCACCGAAATTGAGAAATACAACAATTTCTGAACACCTGTTACTCCAGTAAATCCATACACTCTGGCCTTGATCGATATCAGTTATCACATTTCGCGGTAAGAATGACATCATTCAATTGAATATATAACAATTATATACTATTTGTTGCCGAGAGCCAATTTATATGCAAGTATGTATTAGGTGTTGCGAACCTAGTAACAAATTAGTTCAGTTGTGACCAGAAGGTGAAACCAAAGATTATACTTTGCATTCATGCATAATTTTTCCTAGTGTACGGATGTACTGGAGTAACAGGTGTTCAGAAATAGTTGTAATTCTCAGTTTAGGTGAACTATAGCATACATTGATATCCATCATGTTGGTTCCAGGTTCCGACTCGGAAACCATAGTGTTAGTACTATGTACTTTTTCGGTACTATAATGCTAGTATCGGTTACTAACACAATAGCCATAGTGAAAGTATCCTTTACAGACTCAGTATATATTTTATATCGAAGGAGTTAGCGTTGAAGCATTGTCGAGACTTTATATGATGTTAGCTTCACTACTGCAGGTTTACACATTCGTCTAGAAGTTTGTACCGTTCTATTATCCTACATTCCACACTAAAATATATAGTTGCTAAAGGGCGTAATACCGGGTCCTACTGATGAGTCACCAGTAAGCACGAAACGAATGTGCCTGAGATTATACTTTCTGTTTATGCTGATTTGTTTTTTTCTTCTAGTCTCAACTGAACTAATTTTTTACTAGGTTCGCAACACCTAATACATAATTGTGTGTCTAAGTCGAACTCGCAATGTAATTTTGTTCATAATATGCAAGTGTTCAAAGCCAAAGCAAGAAGATTATAAATGTGCCTGCGAGGATTTATTTTACTAAAAACATGAAACCGCAACAAATATTCGCACTGGCGACATCTCAAATGTATAATGAAAATCGACAATGTTCATTAATATACACCAATACACGGTTTCATATTCGTTTTTTCAACGTAAATAGTACACGATCGACTATACATGACCTAATTTTCCTCTTCATACATATGCCATGCGGTTTGATCCTCGCTGGTTAGTTTGCCGTCGTATTCTGATGATGACCATGGAAGGTCGAAACGTGTCAGTGCGTTGCGACTGGCGGTAGTATTGCTATGTTGTCCGACGACTGGTTAAATACAATGGGATTGGTGTTTACTTCAAGCTCGCAAACTTGATTTAAATAATTTTACATGATTCTGTCGGAATATTGTGCAAAAGTATGCATTCCATAACAATCGAGCAGCAAAATCATTATTTTATATCCTAGAATTGAAGAAAAATTATCATTCCCTATTCCACTTTAGAAATTAATGCAGAGCATCTTTGGGATGCTATGTCGGATCAACAAAAAGCGGTATCTACACGAGGGAATGATTGCTAAAATTTTCAAGTTGATATATGACGAGATTCCTAGAGCAGCGCTGTCATCGATCAATTATATTTCGCAACTTGTCGTTGTAGTTTAATTGATAGCATTCGCAGGTCGGTAAAATCTTGATTCCTTTCCAGGTGCACAAATTTTTTAGGCCATTGATTGACTGATCCTCACTTATTCCGTCACTTTGAAGCCGTCTAAAATTAGTTTTCTTAAATTGTTCGGAAAAGATGGTTTCGTAAACAATTTCAGAAAAACTACTGGTGTACGGCATCAGAATGACGGCACCCGTAAAAACCAAAACAATTAATGCAAAAGACGATCTGTGAACCTGGAAATATAAGAGAATCAAAATTTTACCGGCCTAATATTCCTATAAATTGTTTAATTGTATAACCAAACAACTGAAGTTGATATGCAACTAATAATGTTTTTAAAACCCAGCTTTATTGTCTTGCTGAAAAGCAAGTTAAACTCTGAAGCAAACGCCTCGTAATTCAAATTCTCGCCAAATAAATTCTAAAAAATACTTCTTGAGTGCCCAAGAAGACCAAATCTGGTTTACCTGCTGAATTGCATTTACATTCCAATATGTATATATAAAGACTTATCGTGGATTGTTTGTTAAACTTTGGAAACAATTCGCATATGATTGCTTCACGGATAATTTCAGGAAAACTAATTGTGGACGACATCAGAGTGACTGGACAGTTGTGAACCCGTAAATCAATGGCAAAAACAATCTGTGCACCTGGAAATATAAAGGAGTCAATTTTTTACCGACCTATGAGTGCCATCAATTATCTCGAAACAGCAAGTTGCGTATTAAAATTCTAGTTCACATAATTGCTTTCGATGAGCGTTTTCGGTGTAGTAGAAACTGTTTCAATAATATCAAATAATGTATACTTCTGTGTATGCATGTGTGTCTGTGCGTGTGCATGTGTGTCTGTGCGTGTGTATGTGTATTTATGTGTGTTAATGAAATCCTCATACAAAATTAAAATTCGATTTGTTGGCTATAGAAGTATCGATTTTTTTCAGTTTTTTTAAAAATGTAGCGCGCAGTTTGAGCTCACAGGTTTCAAATGGCCAATTGCCAAATTAGGCTCCGAATGATAAATGGTAGAAAATGGGTTGGCAATTAAAAATTTTACATTTCATTAAAATAGATTCTAATTTCGGTATACTTTCTGGTGATTCTACAATTAATATTATAGGTACGCAGTGACTCAATATTTATAACGTACACACGCACAATCCAGCAAACACACAAATGCAATGCAAACACATTACGTTTATTTTCATACACAACATTTAGAAAAATAGCATTCATTTACGGAATGTTAAGTAATTGAAAATAAACTAGCTACTTGATTTCATTACCACTTAACACCAGACATTCACAAAATTTTGAATAAATTACATGGCTATATTTAATTGAGTGATGCAAATTCAGCAGCCGTACGAGTGTATTTGGGCTATTAGCTGATATTTGCGTGATTTTGTGTGAAATGCCTTTTGTATCATCGATAGGATTGATTTAAATTGTGCAGATTATATTTTTCGTAAGACAAATTTATTCATTAGGTGTTGCGAACCTAGTAACAAATTAGTTCAGTTGTGACCGGAAGGATAAACCAAAGGTAGCATGAACGGAAAGTATAATCTCATGCACATTCGTTTCGTGCTTTCTGGCGACTCATCAGTAGGAACCGGTACAGCGCCCTTTACTCACTATAAATTTCATTAATGAATGTTGGAAAATTGTAAGGTATAATCTCATATACTAACGTATAAACCTGCAGCAGTCAAGCTAATTTCATCTAATCTTTGACAATGCGACTTCAACGCCATCTTGTGTATATATATATATATATATATATATATATATATATATATATATATATAAACTGTTGCGCCAGTACCTGATACCAACACTATGGTTGCCTAAATATATAAAGGCTATACAGCGTAATACTGTCTCCTACTGATGAGACCTCTGTATGTACGAAACGAATATGCACATGAGATTCTACATTTCGTTCATGCCGCTTTTGGTTTATCTCTCTGGTCATATTTGAAATAATTTTTTACTAGGTGCGCAACACCTAATACACATTTGCATATATATTATGTCTTCGCAACAACCAGTATCTAACTGTTATGTATTCCTAGAGTGATTTGTTTAAATTTTAAGGGTTCATAAGTTGTACAGTGTTCCAAATATAACCAAGAGGAATGTACAGATTTCCGGATTAATCGTATTTACAGTCTGTGCATTTTGATTTAATAAATGATAAACATTATGTCATTTCTCTAGATCCTTCCATAGTTTCAAAAGAACAGAGGAATGCAAATAGTCAAATTTGCTACCATTTGTAACTGATGAAGAAGTAAGTCAAATGAAAACTGACTATTAAATATTGTTTGTTGTTGAGAGCTAATATACAAGCAATTGTTTATTAGGCGTTGTGCATCTAATATCAAATTAGTTTAAATATGACCAAAAGGCAACTCATCAGTTGGAGCCGGTTAAAGGCTCTATAGCCACTATATATTTCGGCAACCATAGGGCTGGTACGATGTTCCGATTCGGCAAACATAGCTTTGGTTAAATGCTGTTTGTTGCGAAGACCTAATATATATGCAGGTATGTATTAGGTGTTGCGGACCTAGTAACAAATTAGTTCAGTAGTGACCAGAAGGATAAACCAAAGACAGCAGGAAACGAATGTGCATGAGATAATAGCTTTGGTTTATCGATCTGGTCATACTTGAACTTAATTTTTTACTAGGTTCGCAACACGTAATATGCAATTGAAATATGACTGTTCTTGAAAATTGTCATTATTTTCGAAAATGAAGACTATTCTTTATCTAGCATTACGAATATCAATAAACATGGCTGTTATATATATATATATATATATATATATATGTGTGTACATATATATATATATATGCATAATAATATATACATTCATATAATCCACAGTTCGTTACAGAATTTAAAAGTAATTTAAAGCAAATCATTTCTAAAATTCTTTGTTTAATTCTGTGAAACTTACCACATTTTTGAGATTATGTCATCGAATTTGTTGAATGATCATCAATTCATTTTGACGGAATTCATTTGAAGTTCTGATTAGCGTGGTTCTCTTAAATTGCCTGAAATTCATTAAGATACATTGAATTAAAACAGTAGTAGCCTGAATATGGGAGACGATTTTGTACATATTTATTTAAATCAAGTTTGCGAGCTTGAAGTAAACACCAATCCCATTGTATTTAACCAGTCGTCGAACAACATAACAAAACTACCGCCAGCTGGTGTTTACTTCAAGCTCGCAAACTTGATTTAAATAATTGTTACCACCACCTGCGCAATCAATTATTGTTTAGATTTTGTACATAGTCCGAAAATAGTAGATTGGGGAAGTTCATTGGTGTACATTATGTTACCTATTTTCCATGTAGACGATTGGTAAAACTAATGGGAATAGTTCGATGATTTTTCAAAATTATTTGTTTCTTAGAGTAATTTTCGAGATTCTTCTTCAAATCCCGCCATCATTACACAGAACATCATGCGTTGTAATGAAAACGAAAAAAGCAGATTAGTTCAGTTGTTACCAGAAGGACAAACAAAAGGCAGCTTGAACGGAAAGTATAATATCATGTGCACATTCGTTTCGTGCTTACTGACGACTCATCAGTAGGGGCTGGTATTTCGCCCTTTAACCACTGTATATTTGGGTTAAGAATGTGGGATGATAGGACGATACAATCTCCTAGACGAATGTTAAAACCCGCAGTAGAGTAGCTAACATAGTATAGTCTCGACAATGCGACTTCAGCGTTAACTCACTCTATGTAATATATATACCGAGTCTGTAAAGGATACTAACACTATGGCTATTGTATTAGTAACCGATACCAACATTATATTTCCACAAAAAAAAACATGGTACTAACACTATGGTTACCGAGTCAGTACATGGTACCAACATGATGGATATCAATGTATGCCATAGTTCACCGAAATTGAGAATTACAACTATTTCTGAACACCTGTTACTCCAGTAAATCCATACACTCTGGCCTTCATCGATATCAGTTATCACATTTCGCGGTAAGCATGACATCATTCAATTCAATATATTACAGTTAAATGCTGTTTGACGCGGAGTTCTCCGCAACAAACAGTATTTAACTGTAATATATTGATAGAAGCAGATGTTAAGTTTCATTTCAAATGGATTATTTGTACTTCTGATTGAGTAATAATATAATAGCAAACTAACGTTTCAATATTTAGCGCGTGCTTGCAACTGCTCATTAAGTTAAATATATTTAAGTAAACGTTTACAGCCAACTAAGGGAATATTAGTTTAACTTTTGCAAGCGTCAGATTAATTGCTTTAATCCACAATGTGCAATGGAATAATTAATCGTGACCTCACTGATAATAAAGTGGAGAGTAGTAAAACAAATGCACTCTTATTAGTATGATGCCAATGTAAATTAAACAAACTAAAGGCAGAAAAATGACGCAGATGGGAAATTTAACTTAAATTATTCCATTTATACGTATGACCAGCTAAACTCATAATAACTTCTTTATATATGTGATTGGTGCTTATTTGAGTTTGTATGTGAGTTTGTGGGTCCATAGTTCGTAAGTATTCCATTTAGGATAAAGATTACGTATGCGTATCCATCTAAGTGACTGGACGTTTATTACCATTTCGCGAGCGCGAGAGAAATTGTTTCATTGTTACCATGAGAAATGATGTAACCGAGATTGAGCTCTATCGAAATGGAGAGAAACTGTAATATAAATGCAACATTAGTGCAATTATGTAAGAGTAAGTGATTCAAAAAAATTGAATAAAAGAAAGCGTGATTAAGATATGAAGTGAAAAATCAAAGGAAAGACAAGAAAAATATAAAATAAGAATGCAGAAGAATGGGCATAGAAAGAAAGGGGGGATAATTAGGATAAAAATGTTAATAGTGAACAATTTAATGGAAAATACTAATTAAGCAACGAAAATTTGAAACGTAGTAATTTAAATAATTTTATAAAAAGTAAAAACATATTAACTTATAAATAATTTAATAAAACGCCATTATTCTATGTTTTCAGGCAAACTAGTTTCAATTCCTATTCGTGCAAACTTCTTTACATTCTCTTAGTTCCATTTTTCGGTATAAACTAAGAATTGTATAGTGTAGAAAAGGCAATTCATCCAGTAGACCGGTTTAGTCCTTATTGAGAACTCATAATGTACTGTACAGAATTTACCTTGGACAGGGCTCGAACCTGCACACGTCTTCTCTGAACCTATTGCTATAACCTCTGAGTCAGGTTGATAAAAATGGATAGAGATGAACAAAGATGGAGAGAGAAAAGGAGAGAGAAAGAGAGTATCAGAGAGAGGAAGAGTAAACGAAGCTGAAACAAAAAGGCAAAAAATATCAACATTTTAGTGGCTACATCGTGAATAACTTTATAAGACATCCCAAAAATGAACAGCAGTGCCAATGGCTGATAGACGAAAAACAAATCTCCGACGTCCATTTTTTTAAAAACGAATTACACACGTCGATATCACCCTTCTGCGCTCGTTCGTATAAGTTCTCATTCATATACTCACACGCAGTTGCGAACATTGGTGGTTTAACTTAATGGCAGCAAATTCTGGCCAGAACGTGATGAGTTCTCAATAAGGACGAAACCGGTCCACTGGATGAATTGCCTTTTCAACACAATCCAATGACTAGTTTATACTAACTAATATATGTACTTAATGAGTCGAGTGTTTATATCAAGTTCGCAACCTTCATTATAGTAATTGTTATCACCGTCCGCGCAACCAATTTTCGTTTAACTGTATAAATGTTCATTTCAATACTAAACTAGTAGTGTGTTGTCTTTTGAATAACGAAAGATTTGGGATGGTGAGTTGGAAATTTTGGTCTAAAGGGCTGCCATATAAGTTCGACCTAAAGGGAAAAATCCAACCGAGTTACATTAGTTAGTATAAAAATGGAAACGTTTTTCAGAATGCCGCATGGTGGCTCAGTGGTTAGAGCACCAGATTCCGAAGCAAACGTGCCCAGATTCGTGCCCTGACCGCGGAAAATTCTGGCCAGTACATGATGAGTTATCAATAAGGACGAAGCCGGTCTACTGGATGAATTGCCTTTTCTACATTATACAATTCTTCGTTTATACTGCCAAATGTATGTACTTAAGTGGTCATGTGTTTTTATCAAGATAGCAAACTTGGTTATAGTAAAGATGAGACTATAATATTTGCGTGGCATTTCAAGCACATATGATGTATTAAATTGTTTAATGTTTTACTTTTGGTGCGTAAATTTATATGCAAAGTGTAAAGGAGTTTCTTAACGTGGTTCTTATTTTGTACTTATTTGCTTATAATTCCAGAATTCAGCTTAGTTTTGATTACGATAATACAATGACTCTACGATATTTTTTCGTTCTGTCAGATTTTTATAATACAACTTAGGATTACATTTCATTACGTCATCCATCATCGAAGACTCTATCAACCTGTGAGGCAAACCATTAGCTCTGAATATAACTAGCAGTCTGACCATTCCAACTGTCTAAGCTTTACATCTGCTCAATATAGAGCTTCTTAATTTGAATAATATTGAAATACCGATTTCCATCGGTTACGGTCGACTAACCATGAAATATCTTTCTTATAATTATCTATTTCTTTTTTTGAAGAATTTATAGTCCATTCGACATCAAATATCGGTAATTCTTCCGATGACTGACTTTCCATTGTACATTTCATTTAGTTCATGTGATTAGTTTATTTTTCGATATTTGCCATCTCGTCTTCACCACAATTCATAATCACTAATATATCATTTAAGAATGGTAGTAAAACTGTTGTTATCAGAAGTGTATTATCTAACAAAGTGTTTCTAAATAATGCATACGGATATTTGCAAATCGAACCAAGGAATGCTTTCTGAGTTTAAAACCTACAATTCTCTTATATCGTTCTTTTGTAAACATAACATAATTTGTGGACATATATGTATAAGTATCATCTGCAAAATTGTACCAATCTTTGTTTCACTTTATTCTAATATTAACTGATGACGAAAAAATATACGATGAAAGAAATTCAGGGCTTCGGGTACTGGTATATTCGTGTACAACAATGCTGCTTCTCAGTTCAACAAACTCTCATAATCATCTTGTACACATTTATCAACAATTTAAATAAAACGATAAGAAATCATCAATATATGATGTGAGGAAAGGGAAAAATTTATCAGTCGATAAATAACTTCGTTATTAAACTGTTCGCACAAGTTATCGCAATAATTCTATTGATTCATCAGAAATGCAGCTCAATTTTATCAATTTTGTACGATTTTTAACACACTTCTCAGACGTTAAGCATTATAATTGTGCTTATATGCTTCATTGCTGTGTGTTAACACAGAGGTAGCTACGTCTAATTAAAATTTAACCTTATCCGCATCTTAAAGCAATTTTAACTAACTACCGGCCTCCGTAATTATCTCATTTCTGGGTGAATTTTCAATCTGAATTGGTATTTCTAAATTTGTATTAAGTTGTTTATTTTGGCTCATATTAAGATTCATTTGTGACTGATTTATTATACGATCAAATAATATTGAGTTTTGTTGCCTTTTGGACGCCTATTTATGCCAAAATCAAACAAATTTCTATCATTTTAAATTTTGATATCTCTAATGTATCCGTTGCGAGTATAATTCACCAATTCCTACTTACATTTCAAATCTTCAGTGTGCAATAGATAAAGTGACATTCCCATTATTTTTTTTGCCTAGCATTATTTTAAATTTACGTCTTTCTAAGTAACGAATCACTTTTTCAATTATATTTATACATATAAAAAATAAAAAATTTAAATCTAAATCTTTTAGGAATTACACAATTTTTCATACAGTTTAATATAAATGAACTATTCTCCACTTTCATTCTTGATCAACTGTCAATATTAGAAGGAATTAAAATAGTTTTGAGACACAATATGGCGAAATTAATAAGCAAATTATATGTTGCTCGATAATGCAGCCCCAGTCAATTACAAATGAGAAAAAACGCATTATTTGGAAAAATAATTTTAGATAAGGCGTACTTGAATCACAGAATGTATCCACAATTCCTGGATGATATATTTGTTATCATGAATCATGGTGAAGACGAGATGTTAAATTTCGTAAACATAAATAAACAAATGAGCCAACTTAAATATACGATTAAAATGACGTTATTGGATAAATTACCGACCATGAATATCAAGTTGATTATAAATTGAAAATAATTAGGAGATATTTACAGAAAAGATATTTACTCTGTAAGCCGTTTTAATTTTAGGTCCAATTGTCCGTACTGGATGATAATTGTAACTACGATTCTTGGATGATATATTATTGATCAAGAATCGTGATAAAAACGAGATGGCAAATATCGAAATATAAACTAATCGCATGCACGAAATGGAATGCCCAGTTAATAGGTAGGTATCGGACGAATACCGTTACTTGATGTCAATTTGATTATAAATTATTTAAAAATAGAATGAGATATTTATAAGAAAAGTATTTACTCAAGAATCCTAATTAATTTCATAGTTAATCGTCCATATCGGACAGAAATCGATATTTTAATATCCTTTAAAATAAGAACCTCTATATTGAAGAGACGTAAACCATAGATAGTTGGAATTAGCAGACTGCTACTAATATTTGTGGCTAAAGGTTAATCTCATAAATTGATGGACACTACGATGATAGATGTCGTAATAAAATGTAATCCTAAGTTCAATTATAATACATCTGACAGAAAAATAGAATTATTAGCATTTACGTACTAAATAGGGACAACTTTAAGACAGTTTTTACCCTTTGGATATCATCTTCCTAACTCTTAGTAAAGCTTTATACCCTTAGGTACATCAGAAATGTGTGAAATTCCACGAAATTTTTTGCCTCGTATTTAGTGGTAAAAACATGCGCCTAATAAAAGTAAGAAGAGGAGAATGCCTAACTGCACGTAAGTGTGAACATTTTAGTAGATCAAATATTTCTCCGCATTCAGTGGAGATTGGAAAAAAAATTAATTGGGTTGATTGTCCTCGCCCAGTGATATCATGTCGTAACTGAGTGATTGGATTGATTAGGAAATCTATTGAAAGTAAATCAAGAGATAATGTTAATAATGAAGCAGTGGTGGAAAAACGTCGGTGTTGCTATAGAGCAGAGTCGTAACTAAGAGAATGTAAAGACGTTTGCACGAATCAGAATCGGAAACTAGCTTGAATGAAAACATAAAATAATGGCGCTTTATTAGATTATTTATTTTTTTATAAATTTGTTACTGTTTACAAAATTATTTAAATTACTATGCTTCAAAATTTTGTCCTTTAATTCGTTTTTTTTCTATTAAATTAACAAAATTTATCTTAATTATCTCTATTCCTTTCTATGCCATTTTTTTAATTCTTATTTTATAATTTTCTTGTCTTTCCTTTAATTTTTCACTTCATATCTTATTCACGCTTTCTTTTATTTACATTTTTGATTACTTACTCTTGCACAATTGTACCGCTGTCACATTTATCTTACTTTGCATCTCTCCTTTTCCAATGGGTTCAATTTTGGTTAAATCATTCCTATTGGCAAAAATGAAACAATTAGTATAATGCTCGAAAATTGGTGATTAACATCTAGTCACTGAGCATGTACTTAGATGGATATGCATATGTAGCTATTCTCCTAAATTGAATACTTACGAATTATGGACCCACAAATTCACATAAACCACATTTGCCTATATAATAGAAAATTGATGGATATTATTATCTTTGCTGGTCATTTGTATAAATGGATTGTTTTAAGTTAAATTTCATACCTGCTATAGTTTTCGGCCTATAATTCGTATTAATTACCTTGACATGTTGAAAATACAGGTGTATTTGTTTTACCACTATTCTATTCATTATCAGTGAGGTCACAATTAATTATACCATTTCACATCGGGGGTTAAAGCAATTAGTCTGACGCTTGAATAAGGTAAATTAATATTCCACTAGTTAGCTGAAAACGTGTGTTTCAATATATTTAGCTGAATAGGGTGTATCCTCATAAACACATCCATACACGCACACACATATATATATATATATATATATATATATATATATATATATATAAATTCGTGACAAACGCCTAACTAGTGAAACGCCAGATTGCTATTGTGGTATATCTCAATCAGAAGTATAAATGATATATTTGAAATGAAATTTAACTTCTGCTTTATTATATAAAAAGTAAATAATAATATAAATAAGTCATTAATATATATTCAACTGTGTATTAGATGTTGTGCACCTAGTAAAAAATTATTTCAAATATGATCAGAAGGATAAATCAAAGGCAGCATGAACGGAAAGTATAATCTTGTGCACATTAGCTTCGTGCTTACTGGTGAGTCATCTGTATAGGCCGGTTTTACGCCCTCTACTTACTCTATATTTGTGTGAGGACTGTGGGAAAAAAGAGACGTTAAAATTGATTTATTAGTTTTAATTATAGCTTATGATTTTCTGTATGTTGTTGGCTGAATAAGAAGAGGAATCTCGAAAATAATCCGATGACTAAAACAATTGTGAAAAATCATCGAACTATTCCAATTAGATTTTACAATCGTCTATAAGGGATAAAGGTAACATAATATACATCAAGTAACTTCTCCAAACTACTATTTTCGGACTATGCACGAAATCGTCTCCCATAACCAGGCTACCACTGCTATAATCCAATGAATCATAATTAATATTAGGCATTTTAAAAGTACCACGCTAAGAAATTCAAATTGAATCCGAAAAAATTAAAAAAATATTTATCCAATATAATTGATTACACAATCTGAAAATATATAGTTCGTTTCACAGAATGACGATTCGCCTTCTATTACTCTTCTGTTCTGTACCCAAATTGATTGTAGAATATATATATATATATATATATATATATATATATATATATATATATAATTATAATACACTTAATTGGCATCAAAGGCCACAGGCCCGACCATTGAAATAACAAATCAAAGGTAGATATGTGCAGGTGAATGAATTGGGACTAGTAAAGTATTTATAGCAGGGGAGGAGTTGAGGAAGGAAATGTTAGTCAAGCCGACTCTAGATAGTTCACCCAGAAAAATGAAACGAAATTCATTCGACTAGACAAGATCAATTGAGTTCAGTCCATTAAGTGTCCGGAGCATCACCCGGGGTAGGTTGGGTCTGGACAGATGAGTTCGAGTGTGAGATCGAAAATGATGGCGGACCGGAAGCAGACGTCGACCGACCGAGTCCTTTGTCGTGGATATTGAATTTATGAAGCGTAGTATTGACCAGGATGGAGTCAACTGGATTGAAGCAAGTGTGTCGTGCAAGGATCACTGGTGTCCGTTGAACGAGGTTATGAATGATGGAAGACGAGGGAGAGTCGATGTGGATGCAAACCATTGGTGGACCGGCAGGGCTTTTGAGTTTCCGGTCTTCCGCTGAAACAAGAAGGAAAAGAATTGGATGAGCAAAACGTAGTATAGTATCTACTAGATGGATATGATAGAGTGGAAAATGAGCTTAGAAGTGGTATCAGGGAGTCGAGAGTGAAAGATTTAAAACGAGACGGGAAAAGTGGAAAATTAGATGACTGCCAGAGAGATTTCGTCCTCCGAATTCAGTAAAGAGAAAAGCCGGGTGGAAAGAAATGTTATGATTTGAGAAGGAACCAGTTTCGTTTCCAATCGGTCGTTTCACAAAGAAATTTGTTAAAAATGTACTTATGGGCCGACTTTTTTAAAATCGTGCCAGTGTAGGAGCTTTATGTCTGTGGGATAAGCGTTGAAGGCACTAGTGGCATTGGATAAGAGATAGATTTTTTTAAATATGGTGTGGGTATGGCTAGATTGGATAGCAGATTTGCTAGAACGTGTGACGTAGTGGTGACTTGGGTGAACAAAGTTGGACAGTGGTAGGCAATTTAGGATTTATTGAAATATATATATATATATATATATATATATTTATATATATATATATATATATATATATATATTACACTATAAATTGCATATGTATAAAAGCTTGAATATATATATATATATATATATATATATATATATATATAATCTAATCGACTGCCCACGAATCACAAAACCAAACAAAAATTTTCTAGCATCCAGGCAAGACCAAACACCCTTTCAGCCAGACTCAACAAACGTTCGATCAGATTGGCAACAAATTGAAGAGGGAAAAACAATTGCAACTACGGCAACAGAAACTTCGAAGTAATATAAACATTCAACACCGAAATCAGCACCTGCGCTATTATCAATTGGACAAAACAAAATTGCGGAACAAGAAAATTCGTACACGTAACAGCCAATAATGCGAACAAATGGCTAACTCAAAAGCCATCAATACAAGAACAACCAGATCTCAGACATCACTTTGCAATACAGAGAGAAAGACTTTTACATGCAAACAGGTACACGCAGAGACACAAACGCAAACACACTTACTAATCAGCCCAAACAAGAAATAGAATTAAAACCGAGTCAGACTAGTTGCCACCCACATAATCAAATGATAACCCATGATTTAATTAAATGAAAGATTTTAAAGTTAAGTTTAGTAGTGTCGAAAAAATGGCCATTATCCACTTTGTTATTAATGTGCTTTTACTTCCTAATAAGAAATGTACACCTTAATATTCGAAGGCAGTGGACACACATAATGAATATATATATATATATATATATATATATATATATATATATATATATATATGGGTGTGTATATAAAGCCATGTTTATTGATTTTCGTAATGATTGATAAGGAACAGTCTTCATTTTCGCAAATCTGGTCATTTTTTAAAGAAAAATCAGTTTTCGGTTTGACTTAATTCTTCAACTGTTCTAGACGGTAGCTAATTTTACCTAGTGGGGCTGGTTGAAGTTGGGTACGAGAAACTCGTGAATAGCACTCACTGTGTAAATCTGTGTTTGCTCTCTAAATTGTTTCCAATATCATTAAATAAGCATAATTAAACTTACGCTCGATGTACTATTTACTGTCAATTATAAATTTTAATTTTTACTGTGTTTACCAAGATGTTGGCAGACTCCTACGAGTGAGGGCCACAAACTGGCGTCCGTGAGCAGAGAGGAGGTAAGCCATTTCTAAAACATTAACACTTTAAGTTCTGCTATGAACAATTGGTTTATGTTATTTCCGAATATTAAGTTATAAAGAAACTACCGTTAATCAGAAAACAAACATTTCTGATGTAATTTTTAAGACATTTTAAGGCTGTTTTGACGCTCTACTGACATCACGTTTGTGCATAAAACTTAATATCAGCGTTTTCCTATTATTTGAATATCAAATGCTTCGAAATTTACTTATAGATGTTAAAATAACCTGCTCTGCGTTTTCATTGTTCTAGTAGTTTTCTTTTCCCGAGATATTTCTGCTAAACTTATCGATAGCCTCCATCAGTTTAAAAAATGAAACTAATCAAATAAGCGCTTTATTTCCTCTAGCCATAATATTTCCTAGATATTGGCGTGTCACATGTGTGTGTGCATTTTCATAACTGTTATTTTCATTTAACTAATTGAAACTAGAGTGGCTGAATAATAATTTATCATTTGCATGCGTCAACTATTTGTTTTATACACTCAATTTAAAATGACGTAACTGAGATTGCCCTCACACTTTCTGGTTGGGGGAGACCAACAATTCAGAAACACTCGTCATAAAACCTTGCCATGAGTGATAAAACTAGAAGTCCGAAAGACCAATGCACATGTTAAATTTCAATTCAAATCACTCAAGTTTTACTCAAGATAGACATGTCAATAACAGTTATTGTCATACCATTAAATAGGCGCACGCAACGCATGTGCATGTGTATGTGTATACATAACTAAAAAATTTCGTTAAAATATTTATTGATACACATGTACGTACATCTAAATGAAACTGCTGTCAATAGTCATTAATTTGCCCTTTTCACGCGTCAGACAAATTATTACTTCCAAATATTTGAAATGATGTATTATTAGAATGATCTTAATTGGTAGGGTGGGGGTGCAAGACACAAAATAAGTACTCAAATCACTAAGAGTCTTAAAATAAAAGTTGGAGATGAAATTTAGAATTGATTATTCATTACTTGAACAATAAGCCCACTAATTAGTCAATCTTAATTCGATATTCTTAATCATTTATTCAGTGTCCAATTCGAGCCATCGCCTTTTTCTGCCATTAGCTAAATAAATCATCGTATATGGGGACATTGAACTATAAATTGCCTGAGAACATGTCAAGATGATACTCTGTGCGAATTTCCACGGTGGCCCACAGGCAGTCTGTCCGACAGTCATCTCCAGACTCACAAACAGAAAATTTCAACAGATGTTACCGCGTCATTAACGGTTGTCACAGTGCTACACTCGCGGGTCGGCTTCGTAGACTATACAGGTACTGCCTTATTCTTATTAGCGCCAAATTTCCCAGTAATTTACAACATCAATGTGCGGCTATAGGCCGCCAGTCATCAGTCAGTTAAAACAAAAGGGTTTGGCAAATCTCCGATTATAACCACGCTTACATCGGGTATTCCAGTGGACGTGCTATATATGCATATACAAACTAAATCTTTATTGTAGTACTATTGATGCACAGCGCAGTTGGTAGGGAATGTGAGCTGCTAGTGATCGAAGAAAATGCGCCCATGGTCGAACTCTAAACGCGGCAATACTGCCAAGTACTTCAGGAGTGCCCAATAGAGACGAGACCAGTTTATTCAATGAATTCAATTTTCTATCTAACGCAAACTTTGGTTTATACTTTCTAAAATGTTATAGTAAACGTCCTGCCATAATGTTTATTCGATTTCACTCATCTATAACGACAGATCATGGGTGGCTTGTTGAACCTCGTGGGTACAAATGGATGCCAAACTGGTCCAACTTGGACAAATGCTAGCCAGAACACATAAATTCATATGTTTATGAAAATATTTGTGGTTTACAGCAGAAGTGGTGCATTATTATGAGTGCAAGACACAGAAGCCAATGCAAGTCTGGCCAGTAGGTGATGAGTCCCAAAATAGGACGAATCCGGTCTGCTGGATGAATTGCTTTTTCAAAACTAAGCATTACTTAGTTTATACTGCCAAATGTATGTACATAAAGGGACAAATATTTGTATAAATAAGTACAACACATTTTATTTTATTGAGTTTTACATTATTATTTCTGGAAACAATAGCAAGAACGGTAAGAACAAAGCAGGAAATGTGCAAAACAAGTCCGCTAAAATTTACTTTAGAAATTTGTACTTTAAAAGCATTCGTAGGGAAAAGTTTTATGTTATACTAAAGTGAATAATTGCAGACTGAATCGAATAAATAGTTTGATAGCAAAAAGTTCACGAAAATAGTTTTGTCAAAATTTTTTCTATCCACGCTAAACAGATTATTTGGATGGATCAATTTGACTAGACTGTCACAAGAACTACGGCACAATTTAAAACCTCCTAACTTCTAATTTAACTACTTCAAAAATGCTATTTGCTCCTTTTCTGACTGAAAAAAACTGCTGTAATTTTTTAAACCAATTTGGCGAATTTCAGGTAAAAACCAGTCAAATTTTATTGGCTTCTATCTCAAATTCACAAAATTCATTCAAAGAACTTTGACTTTTTCTCGCGCATACAAAGATTGTAATCAGGTTTTTTCTAATTACCACATTATTTAACAGAGAAAACCAACCACAGCTATTTGTGAACACTTCTTAAAAGAAATAAAAATAAAGGAATTTTCAAGTGTTACTATTGATCGACTTCTTTAATCATAGGAATAGAGGTATTTTGATCAAATTGGACGTCTATTTTTAAATCATAATTTGATGCGCGAGCGCTGATAAAAATTACTGTAATCATGGTTAAAATCTTGATATAAACACCTGACCCTTTATGTATAAACTAAGCACTGTATAATGTAGAAAAGGAAATTCGTCCATTGTATGCGAGACTGCTAGAGGTGAGAGCCGCGTATCTAAATTTGATTTCCATATATATTAAATGCGGTTTGATCCTCGATAGTCAGTTTGCCGTCGTACTCTGATGATGATCATGGAAGGCCGAAACGCGTCAGTGCGTTGCGGCTGGCGGTAGTTTTGTTATGTTGTTCGACGACTGGTTAAATACAATGGGATTGGTGTTTACTTCAAGCTCGTAAACTTGATTGAAAGAATTGTTACCACCACCCGCGCAATCAGTTATTGTTAATTCGTCCAATAGACCGGTTTTGACTTTATTTGGAATTCATCACAAAATGTGCAGAATTTGCCGTAGACAGGGATCGAACCTAGGCGCGTCTGCTTCACAATCTGTTACTCTAAAAACACTGAGCCACTCTGCTGCACGCTACCAACCAACCGCTCCAATTTGACATTATAGAACGTAAACCAGGCTACGTGGGGAAGTGGTATCGAATTAAAGTTAGTTTCTCCATTGCTAGTTCCGCTCAATATCTGAGTAGTATTTGTTGCATGAACTGCTTAGTATTTCAGTTGTGGGTTCAGCTTACTTCATTGATTGTTACCTAATTTGAATAATTATTTTTTATGCGAAATGTGAAACTTTATGATGGTAACGTTGGTGTTCTGCGATCATAGGGAACACGGATAGAGAAAAGTTGACACCCGATTTGTTTAAAATATCATCATAGGTGGACTTGTAGCGCTTCCGACTAAAGATTTCAATGCACGAGAAACAATTTTTAATAGCAGAAGCCGTCAAGGCATCAAACGCGGTTTTGTGACAGATATTGTAATTTCTGTTGTTATTTCATTGTTAGTTGGTGGTATCTGTGGGCTCTTTTGGTGTTCTTGAGAAGAACTAGTGATGAGATTAATGACCTCGTTTGCGCTATTTGCATTCTAGACTGCGTTATTATTGATATGTTTCAGTGTAAATGGAGAATATATTTTAAACTCACGAAAAAAAATTTATGCGACCACGGTTGTAGTCGAATTCGGCCAAAAACGTCGAAACTTATATTTTCATGAATTTCATATTTCGCTCATAATGAAGGCAAGTGCTTAACAGTTAGATATTGTTTGTGGTGGAGAACTGTTATACATGCAATTGTAAATTAGGTGTTGCGCAACTAGTAATTTCGTGCGACTGAGGGTAGTTTTCGTATGTTTTTCAACGACTGGTTAAATACAATGGGATTGGTGTTTACTTTAAGCTCGCAAACTTGATTTAAAGAATTATTACCACCACCCGCGCAATCAGTTATTGTTTATTAGTTAAAATATGATCATGAAGTATGATCTCGTACACGAACAAATACTATTTACAAATATCAAGCGCTCGCTTATTTTTAAATAAATTTTTCAGTGATGAAAAATTAAATCATAACCGGTGAAATGGGGAAAGAAGATAACATAAATTGCATTATAAGAGAACGGGTAGAAGCGAAAGGAAAACTTACAAACTTAAAAGTGTTTGTTAGAGAACCATGTTCATATGCAGACACACACACACATAGAGATAAGTAACTGTGCGTATACTCGCACAAACCTCTCCTACATACGTGCTGTTTTTTTGGGTATTGGGTTTATTACCCATTCCGAATGATGTGTCACCAGTAAGAAGGATACAAAGGTGTGCATTAGATTATCTATTTTCTCATGCTGACTTTGGTATATCCTTCTGGTCTGATACGAAACACTCAGTTGGTTTTAATTCCCTATTTTGGTATAATTTAGCCTATCTCGAAAATCATTAGGTTAGTAATAGGTACAGGCTCGGTACTTAGAAAATCGTTTTTTGTATATGTTATGGAAACTGTGTTTGCTTTAAAGACGCAATGCCGAAGAATGTATATTAATTTAACTTCATTACCGCTCTAATATGCATTGCTATATGACATTGTACCACATTTTTTGATCAAGTATAAAGTGGGCATAATGCATAATACTGGCTCCAACTGATGAGTAACCGGTTAAAACAAAACACACAAATACACGAGATTACAACTTTTTTCATATTGATTTTTATATTTCCTCCGGCTACGTATTGTACTTATTTTTTACTAGGTATGCAATATATAATACGCCATTGCATATATATATATATATATATATTCTCTGCGAAAAAAATGTAAATATTATATTTGCTGCTCGTTAATAACTTGTTAAAACCTGTATGGCACAATGTCACTGGTCTAAACTGATGAGTAACCAGTTAAAACGAAACGCTCAAATACACGAGATTATAGTTTTTTCTCTACTTATTTTTTACTAGGTATGCAGTATCTAATACACCATTGAATATATAAATATTTTTTTCTCCGTAAAAAAAGAATATATAAATATTATATCCGTAGGCCATTAATAATTTGTTAAAACCTGTGGCGTAGTATTGGATCCACCTGATGAGTAACCTGTTAAAATAAATCACACAAATACACCAGATTATAAATTTTTTTCTTTACTTATTTTTTACTAGGTATGCAATATCTAATATACCATTGAATATATAAATATTTTTTTCTCCGTAAAAAGAATATATAAATATTATATCCGTAGGTCATTAATAATTTGTTAAAACCTGTGGCGTAGTATTGGATTCAACTGATGAGTAACCTGTTAAAATAAATCACACAAATACACGAGAATATAATTGTTTTTCATGCTGATTTTTATATTTCCTTTAAGCTACTTTTTGTATTTATTTTTAATAGGTATGCAATATCTAATAAACTATTATATATATATATATATTCTATGAAAAAAGAATATATAAATATTACATCCGATGCTCGTTAATAACTTGTTAAAACCTGTGGCAAAATGTTGGAAGACTGATTGATGCTTAAATTATACAATGATTAATCTGTAAAGACGTTCTGAACGGAAATAAAAACAATAAAAAATTGTTAAAATAAAGCTGTGCTCATAAAACTCCTCTGCCATTTTGCTCACAGTATTTTGCAATATTTCTTTTTCAGTCTGTTGTAGCGAACTACATTCCGGTCATATTGACGACTGTTAAAACGTATGAGTTTTCAGTATAGTTTGGCGTAACACGGTCACTGGTATGATCTCGTCCAGATATGCGAGTTTCGAGTTCTGCATCGCGCATTATGATAATACTTTAATAAATAATGATGGGTTGAAATAAATATAAAATAAGTTAATTTAAGACTAGAGAGCGGTCAACAGATGCATTTCACGGTATGGATAGCGCTTGCAGTTTTAAATTATCCACCGCAACGTGGTATCGCAGAGATTATACTTACATTTTGTAGACATGGCATACCGTGAAACTAGTTATTTCATTCGAAACCATTAGGATGATAAATGATTTAATCTCATTTACGCCATCCTTTCTTGTTTACTGGCCAATTATCATTCGCTTTGGAATTATGCTCTGGACAATTTATACATTTGGTCAAGTAATATAAGACAAGAGACGATACTATATTAATATCAAATTAGTAATCTGGAAATCAGTCCAAATTTATTAAAGTTACAAACACCTTGATTTTTGGATAAGCTAAGTTTCACCAAATTGAGAATAACAATGATCCTTAACCTTCTGTCAATCTATGAAACCCACGAATACTCACATTGATTAATATCTGATTTCACAAGTTCTAGGTAATCATGATACCATTGTAGTAGCTTGATTTCATTCGCCCCAGTTTTTTTTGGCCTTAATTTTAAATAAAAGTTTAGTGAAAATTATATAGAATGTTAAATAAGGTAACAATCTTGATATAAACACCTGTCCCATTATGCACATACATTTGTCAGTATAAACTAAGAATTTGTATAATGTAGAAAAAGCAATTAATCCAGTAGACCGGTTTCATCCTTATTGGGAACTCATCAAATACTGTTCAGAATTTGCCGCGTACAAGGCTCGAACCTGGGCAAGTCTGCTTCGGAACTTGTTGCTCTAACCACAGTACCAGTCTGCCACGCAAATGTGTTCATCGGTTGAACGCGCTTGGCGTGCAAATCATGATTTTGGATGCCATTCTTCAAGAGGACCTTGTGCTCACTTAGTAGCATCCGGGAAAGGAGAATAGAAATAAGCTTCTAAACTCTAAGGCGAACAAGATAACACACGACAGGCTTGGTAATGCCCTGAGTTTTTTCACTGGCAGCCATACTTGGACGACTTAGACGTCCTTTTTTAAGGTTATGTACTCATTGTTACCGGCGGTCATTATTCACGTGAACAGTAAACTGTGCCAATAACATTATTTGTAATTCTTCTTAAATATCCTCTAAAAAGCGAGCCACGTGTCCACTCTAGTAAGATTTCCTTAAATCATACCTTCAACATCATACCGAAAATATTGATCTGTATTGATTTCTGTGCACAATATTCCAAAACAATTTCGTAAACTTTTCCCTATAAAGTGTGCGATTATCTAATTTGTATTAGATTTCTAATTATAGGTAAGTTCTAGTTTAGCCCCTATCAGGCATTGTAATGTTGATGCTATTTACAGCTTTCGTATATACTTTATAAGAAATTTAATTGAATTCACATTTTGGACGAGTTTAAATGCAGTTTCCTCTTCTACAGTTTAAAATACTCACGTATAGGAGATTTCACCATTCAAATGTCCCAAATTTCTTGACCAGACATATTGTGTTTAGTAAGCGCAATGATGGCTTCTAATGAAGAGCTGCCAGTAAGCACTAAAACGCGTGTTTACTTAAGATTAAACTATTTGTTCGCACGGACTATGTTATAAACTAACACAATAGCCACAGTGTTAGTATCCTTTACAGACTCGATATATATATTATATAGTGCGAGTTAGCGTTGAAGTCGCATTGTCGAAGACTTTGTATAATGATAACTTCACTATTGCAGGTTTACACATTTGTCTAGGAGATTGTGCCGTCCTATTATCCCACATTCCTCACCCAAATATATAGTGGTTAAAGGACGTGTTACCGGCTCCTACTGATGAGTCGCCAGTAAGCACGAAACGAATGTGCATGAGATTATACTTCCCGTTCATGCTGTCTTTGGTTTATCCTTATGGTCACAACTGAACTTATTTGTTATTAGGTTCGCAACACCTAATACATATTATGTTATAATCTGGTGGTCCCATTTAAGCGTACTCCGTACTAGGTACCATACTATTAACCACATTAATAATGAAGACTATTCATACATGAGCTTCATCAGCATAACATTGCACTGTCGCCTTAATGGACATCAGTAACCCGATTTCCTTCGTAATCATGGCGTCATGCAATGCAAACTATAATAGTTGTATTCTGATAGTTGCGGTGAGTTATTATATATGCATTTATTTGTTGGCAATTGCGTACTTAGTAAGAAGCAGATTCAATTTTTTATAAAATTGCACGAAAGTTATGTGTATATGAGATTGAACAGTACTTTCTGCTAACTTTGACATATCCCTGTGAACTTATTTGAACTAATTGATGTCTAGGTACACAATACCTTATATATAATTTCATATATATATATATATATATATATATATATATAGTATATATATAATGTATGTAGATACAGAGTGAAATAAGATTTATTAATACATTTTATTCCATGGAATAAGTGTGTTGTCATATTTTAAATAATGGTGAAACCGGTAGTGATAAATATATATTTATATATATATATTTATATATTTATATTTATATATATATATATATATATATATATATCGTTACCAGCTTCACCATTATTTAATATATGAAAACACACTTATTCCTTGGAATAACATGTATTAATAAATCTTATTTCTACCTGTATCTACAGCCATTATTGTGGATTCGTTAATATATTCGTTCATCCAATCCCAACTGTACATTTGTCGTAACCAATGCCCTCTCCGCTATGTCTCTCTTTGTTTTACTCAATTTAGACAAATACTTTTGCGTAACGTCATGTGGTGTGTCATCGCTTTCATTGTAAGTGCGTCCGTAAAGGACGAGTGTGTTGTATTTTGCGGAACGTAGACTTTTTTTGAAGGCCTATCAGTTATGTCTTTGTTCCAGTCGAATTTAATTTCCCTTTGAATTACTTTCTGTACGTTTAAGCAGGGGTTTAGCTTATTAATTGCAATTGCTTCACAAGCCAGAAGTTCTTTTTCCGTTTTTGCCTTGTACAGAACTGAAAATGTTTTACTACTAACAGCATTTAATACTCATATTATTTATTTATATGTATTTATTCTCCTCAGAGATGAATGAAGCAAAATCTCCACCACAATGCAAAACCAAGAAACATTTTTTAACGCATATAAGGAAATATCCTTGAGATTGGTCTATTTATGATTCTGTAAAATCACTTATTGTTAGATTTCTGTTAAAATTAGACCCTGGAATTGTTTACACACTGCGTAACGCATTGAATAGTTTTTATGAACACACACAAGGGCAGAAAATCCACACCGGTGTCAATGGTAAAAAGTATAATTAAATATTAAGTTACAATAGATAATTATGCAAGATTTCATATTACAAACACCACAGACACTACGTGTTAAATGAACAAAGTGGTTCGAATAACAAATACTTGAGTATAAAGAGAATCGGAGAGTTTTAATAGAGGCCATTTGATTTAAATTTTGCCTAAAGTAAAGCATGATTTGAATGCCTTGGATCAAAAGCAAAGTCTATAGAAGCAAGGGCGAGATCACATGAAACAATAATAAAGTATTGAAAAAGAAATGAATCCATCTTTAAATAGAATTCAGGTAGAAGATGAAAAAGAAAATCCAGCATAACTGATTATGTAAAAATATGTTAATGAGGAAAATACAGAAAAATATTCGAACACTGTAGTATTATAGGCAATTATTTATGTAGAATTGCGTTTCTGGTAACAAATTACCTTATTTGATAACAGTCGTAAGTCGGTAATATCTTGATTCCTTTATATTTGCAGGTGCAAAATTTCGTGCTGACTCTTGATTGGTGGGTTCTCACATGTCCCGTCACTATGAAGCCGTCCACAATATATATATATTTATACAAAATCCTGGATGATTTTTCTATTTGTAGCATTCTAAAGAAAATTTCTCAATTGCCACATTTTTGTCTGTATTTTATGTAGTGAGCCTTCGCCAATTAAAAATACTCGCCAGTTAGTATCAAAATATCTGGAAAAAATAAGGATACCAATTCGTTGAGTTTGTTCAGCAAAACAAGTCTCAGGGAATTTCTCAACTTCCTGTGACGCACTATCTTCTCTTTTTTGAAACAATTTAATCATCCATTGCACGCGTCTGAAATATTACTTACCATGTGTATAATTTTAATTGGAGGAAACTGTGGAGGAGAGAAGCTGCGGGATTTTCTCTCACATAATGTAATTATCAGCCAAAGGTGCGTACAATTTTAATTTGGTCTCATGTCTGTGGTGTTACACTTGTACGCCCGACTGTGTAAAAATAGATATGAAAAAATATTTCGTTGCCTAATTTTTCTATCACACATACACACACATACACACACACACGACATATATATATATATATATATATATATATATATATATATATATATATATATTATCCTGCATGATTTTTCTATTTGTTGCCGTCTAAAGAATTTTTTTCAATTACCACATTTTTGTCTGTATTTTATGTAGTGAGCCTTCGACAAATAAAAATACTCGCCAGTTAGTATCTTAATCTTTGGAAAAAATAAGGACACCAATTAGTTGAGCTTATTCAGCAAAAAAAGTCTCAGGAAATTTCTCAAATTCCTGTGACACACTAAAATCACTTTTTTTAAGCAATTTAATCATCCATTGCACGCGTCTCAATATTAATTACTATGTATATAATTTTAATTGGAGGAAACTCTGGTGGAGAAAAGCTGCGGGATTTTGTCCCACATAATGAAATTCTCAACCAAAGGTGCGTACAATTTTACTTTGGTCTCATATCTGTGGTGTTACACTTACACGTACAACTGATTAAAAATAGATGTGAAATAAATATTTTGTTACCTAATTTCTTATATATATACTCCGCGTATACATATATATATATATATATATATATATATATATATATATATATATTTATATATATATATATATATGTTATTCTAAAAATTTCCTTTAAAAACTTAATTAAGCACAGTTTTGTATGGGAAATGGAAAACCCCGAGGTAATGACTGTGCAAGAAAAAAATGTTTTTGCTTGAAAAGTTCTGCACAACGTTGATATATTGAAACCGCTTCCAATTTGCGAACCATGTTAACTCACCTTGCCTAAACTAAAACTCAAATGAAACTAATTGGTATGCCGCAAGTGTTACAGGATAAGACCTGTTTATTTATAGACTTACGTCCAACAACATTTATGTTTACATAATTAATTGAACATTGTTCGCGTGGGTAGTGATAACACTTACTCTGATCAAGGTTACAATCTTTATATATAAGCCTGACCTGTTATGTGCATACTTTTGTCAGATCGAAATCGGACTAGTGAGCGAATTTCCTTTTCTACATTATACCTAACTTAATCTACACAACCAATTATGTTTTTCCCAATCAAGATGATGTGTGGTCCGACACACGTGAATTCAATCCTCTGAATTATTTGCCTACATATGACTGCCCACGGGAATACTTCCAATTACAGTTAACATTAGAAGTCCTTTGGTAGAGGAGGTTTTCACAAATAAGTCAGCTGCAAATTACTTGAACGTCAAAGTCGAGCGTATTACGTATCGTATGCGCTTCATTGCTTCTTCACTTTTGTATTGTAAGTGAATGTACACAGGTTTCTTATCAACCGCACACACATCCAAATGTGCTTAATTGTATCATTAGTTTTAGAATTGTCAAAAAAAGTGTTGGATATCCGTTAATTATAAGAGTATTCCGCGCATCATTGGAGGCAATTGAAATGCAAATATTGCGAAGTTAATGTTTTCTTATGAAAAGCTGATCCGCGCAATATGTCATCAATTCTGCGTTTGAGACCGTCACGGTCGGGAATACTAGAGCATTATTCTCTTTCTTTTCACTTGTACTTCTTACATTCGGACACCATTCGTTGAATTTATGAAATCCAAGTGCCTTCATTCAAATATGCGCGTGAATATGTCGACCATGATAGAGGCCAAATCTGAACCCATTTCAAGATCATCATTTTTTTCTGTAGAGTTTAACATTAAACATGACTTGATTATCTGTACACCGCAAATACCAAAATCTTCACAACTGCCTTTCACGCAGTTTAAATTTTTGGACTGAAAAAAATTTATGACTTTGTTGTCATGGATCGTTATGTTTTCATTTCTAAATTCGATCACTTTAGTTCTGGTTCACAGTTTGAGGTCGACACTAAGTTGATACAATGGAAAAACCCGTGGTTATCGTTTAAACAGAATTATCATAACTGTGGAGAGAGGAAAAGATTACGTATACTGAACACAAGAAATCGAGGCCGGTTGGAACACAGATACCTAGATTGTATGCCTTACGAATGAAGCGTAAATACAGCATTTGGTTGAGACCAATCGTTACATTACCAAATACGCAAATGCATGAATTGGGTAAATAGTCGGTGAACTTAAACAAGCCGGTTAGAAATCACTTGCGTTTAATAATTTTCACTTAAGACAGTTCAAACTCAATGTTTGAAAATGCTTCTTCTGCTTGCATAAATCCGGCTGCAATTTGTTTATCCATAAGGCTTCGTGTGTGGCCAACTCCCACCTGTTATTAAATTTAGTAATTATATTTAAAAAACATATGTGATCATTTAAATCAAGTTTGCGAGCTTGAATTAAACACCAATCCCATTGTATTTAACCAGTCGTCGAACAGCATAGCAATACTACCGCCAGCCGCAACGCACTGACGCGTTTCGACCTTCTTTGATCATCATCAGAGTACGACGGCAAACTGACTATCGAGAATCAAACCGCATTGAATATATATGGAAATCAAATTTAGATATGCGGCTCTCACCTCTAGCAGTCTTGCATACATTGAACTTGACTGGAAATGTCGGCTGCACAATTTCTATGGAGTAACGAACATTAACTGATTACAGCTTTCGCCACATATACATATATAGGCAATACAATTAAACAATAATTGATTACGCAGGTGGTGGTAACAATTCTTTGAATCAAGTTTGCGAGCTTGAAGTAAACACCAATCCCTTTGTTTCTAACCAGTCGTCAATCAACATAACAAAAGTACCGTCAGTTGCACGCAATGTGGTTTGATCCTCGCTAGTCAGTTTACCGTCGTACTCTGACGATGATCATGGAAGGTCTAAACGCGTCAGTGCGTTGCGGCTGGCGGTAATTTTGTTAGGTTATTCCACGACTGGTTGAATACAATAAGATTGGTGCTTACCTTAAGCTCGCAAACTTGGTTTAAAGAATTTTTACCACCACCCGCACAATCAAATATTATTAAACGTATGTGTTATTTTTCAACGATGTGTTGCGCAATTGCAGACGTATATTCACCATTTGATTTAAGACAGGCGATTAAGTTACAATGTTCTCCCTTTCGATTAATTCACTGTCTGAACGATCGGCCTATGTAATTTGATTGACAACGTGTGCATTTAAATTGGTAAATAGTAATTGATGTCGAAATTAACGCCTGGTTCTCTTTGATCTTTCGCTGACTTTTGTAATGAATAATTGATTTTTATTTGCACTTTTATAAGTCTGATTTAACCTTTTCTGATTAACACCGCCGTTTGAGAAAAATATTTCCTTAGGTTTACTCTGTTTATTTATGTTTTTGATGCTGACTTTGACGAGGTCACCTTAATGCTCTTCAAAATGTTGATAAGTGGTAGTCGGCTTGTTTCCCTCAAATACGCTGGCAATGATAACTCCATGAGAAAATCATGAAGATGCACAAAGATGCATTAGTCTTGCTTAAGAAGCGTCTATCCGTTACGGCCTAACGCTAAACGCATAAAAAACGCTCGTTAAACACGTGTGTGTTGACGGAAATAATTTATTTAACAACGTTTGCGGATTTGAAGTTAGCACCAATCACGTTCTGTGTCACCAGTCGCATGACAAAGCAAATTAACTGTCTGTCATACATTCTTTCAATTTAAAACAACGCCAAGAAGCCCAAATTCATTTATAGTTGATTTAATGGCACTCTAGCAGTGTAAACGTACGATTTACAAAACTATTATATGCAAATTTCGGTTTTTCTATAAAGCTCCATTTATAGCCAGTGCATTCAGATTACGTAAGATAGAATTATCTATTTACAATTAAC
This sequence comes from Eudiplozoon nipponicum, assembly GCA_029291075.1. NCBI lineage: Eukaryota > Metazoa > Platyhelminthes > Monogenea > Mazocraeidea > Diplozoidae > Eudiplozoon > Eudiplozoon nipponicum. The sequence goes on along the minus strand of JAQBSW010002186.1, from coordinate 79,644 downwards.
GTGAAATATATGGTTAGTAAGATGACCTTTAAGTGCATTGTATAACTTTAAACCAATTAAATAACTTGCATTTACTTTAATCAAGGTTGCGATCTTAATATAAACACTTAAATTTTTCATTATAAACCAAGGAATGTACAGTGTAGAAAAGTTAATTCATCCGGTAGACCAGTTTCGTCCTTATTTAGAATTCATCACGTACTGGCCAGAATTTGCCACGGACAGGGCTCGAACCTGGGCACATCTGCTTCGAAATATGGTGCTCTAAACACTGATCCACACTGCCGCACACATTTTACACAATTTTTAATCGTATACGAAAAATGTAACTCGGTTACTCTTTTTACCTTGTGTGGAGTTTTCATAGCATCAATTTAGACCAAAAGTTCCAATTAACCATCCACAGTCTGTCATTACTGAGAGAGTGGTGTTGAAATAAAAATTTATATTATCAAACGAACATTGGCTTCGCGGGCGTTGATAACATTTACTATAATCAAGGTTGCGAATTTGATATAAACACCTGACCCATTAAGTACATACATATGTCAGTATAAACTAAGAATTGTATAGTGTAGAAAGGCAATTCATCCAGTAGACCGGTTTCGTCCTTATTAAGAACTCATCACGTACTGGCCTGAATTTGCCACGCACATGGCTCGTACCTAGGCACCTTTGCTTCGGAATCTGGTTATCTAACCAGTAAGCCACCCTGGCAAATACTACACAAAATATTCGATTATATACTGAGTAATGTTTTTGCTAAGACCTTCCTATTAATGGAGCCCATATGGCATCCGTTTAGACCTGATATTCCAAATAACCATACCCTAATTAAGTAATTGTTTACTTAAGTGCATTGTATTGATTAGTATTTTAATATAAATTTGTGACTAAAAACTCCGCTGGGCCACTTCGATAATGTCCTCTTGATCTCAGCGGGAGGTTTTATTTTTCTGTCGTGTATAAACCCATAAAGAATTCGACATTCTGTTGACAGAAGGAAGTAAATTATTTGAATAAACGAACGGACATCGCATAGTAACGCTCCTATTTACGAAGAAAAAAATAAATTGTTTCAAATAAAAGAAATAATGATTTCGCATTTTTTCTTCAAGTGTCTGGAACGAACATATTTATATTACGTAAACTACTAGGTAACCATTCGGTTGCCGATTCGTTTGAGTTTTTAAACAAAATTCAAGATATAAATGTTAAAAACAAGATTATGGTATCTTTTGATGTTACTTCTTTGTTTACAAATGTTCCAATTGATGAAACATTTGACATTATATTCAAAGCGGTATAACACGATATATTACCAACGCCGGTGCCAGGTCACACTCTATGCAAGCTTATCTTAATATGCACGAAAGACGTACGATTTCGTTTTAATGGAAGCATCTACAAACAGACTGATGGTGTGGCAATGGGAAGCCCCTTATCTCCAGTGTTGGCTGAGATTTTTCTAGGGCACATAGAAAATACATCATTAAAGAGTGACATAAGTAATTGTGCTCAATATATGCGGTACTTGGATGATATATTTATTGTAATTAGTAACAGGTCGCAATCACGAACATTGCTTCAAAGTTTCAAAAAAGCACATAAGAATATCGACTTCACGTCAGAGCACGAGAAAGATGACTATCTGCCTTTCCTAGATGTATTATTAAAGAAAGAAACTAATTGTAAATTAAACAGAACAATTTTCCATAAACCAACATGGTCTGCACAGTATTTGCATTACAGCAGTTTTGTGCAATTTCAATATAAATTATCAACAGTTCGTGATTGCTTTTCAAGAATTGACAAATTGGTTAGCCAAGATTCAAAAGAAAATGAATATAATAAAGCAATTAACAATTTAATGTCTAATGGCTATCCCAGGCAATTAATTGAATCAATTATTAAAAGGGGAATTAAACAGAAACAGAAAACAGTCTACCTAAACATTCCATTTAAGGGGGATGCAGTTTCCCGAATGGCACAAAAGAAAGTTGAAGCAGCATTGACACGCACATTTAATGCAGCCAAACTACGAGTGCTATTTAGGGTAACACGATTGCCTTTACCAGCAATCAAAGAGAAACAGCCGTTAATGTCGATATCAAATATTATTTACCAATATACATGTGCAAGTTGTCGATCAACTTACGTAGGCCGATCGACCAGACGGTTAATTACTCGAATGAGAGAACATTGCAACTTAAACGCCTGTTTTTAATCAAAAGGTGAATACACATCTGCTATTGCGCAACACATCATCGAAACATCGCATGTATGTTCTCCAGATGTAGCATTCAAAGTAATTACTAAATGCAAAAACAAAAGGGAGCTAGCCACATACGAATCCTTATGGATAAACAAATTGCAGCCGGATTTATGTAAGCAGAAGAAGCACGTACAAGCATTGAGCTTGAACTGAAGGTGACGCACTCAATTTGATTGGATTCTATTTTCCACACTCTCTCTATGTTCAAATATTTCTATCTTGCTTTGCTTTCCAATTTATATATAAAGATATGTTCATGAGTAGATATTTGAGAAGACCATGAGAAAGAAAATTTTCTTATATCTGTTAAAATTTCTTTTTGTTTTTGCACACAGGAAGGGTAAAATGAATATATATATATATATATATATATATATACTATATATATATATAGAAAATACAATTAAACATTTAAACGAACATTGGTTGCGCGGGTGGTGATAACAATTATTATAATCAAGTTTGCTCTTGATATAAACACCTGACCCATTAATTACTTACATATGTCAGTATAAACTAAGAATTGTATAGTGTAGAAAAGGCAATTCGTCCAGTAGACCGGTTTCGTCCTTGTTGGGAACTCATCATGTACTGGCCAGAATTTGCCGCGGACAGGATTCGAACCTGGGCACGTCTGCTTCGGAATCTGGTGCTCTAACCACTGAGCCATCCTGCCGCACACTACACTGCACACAATTTTCAGTTATATACTAACTAATGTAACTTGGTTAGTTTATTTTTCCTTTAGGTGGAGCTCATATGGCATCCATTTAGACCCAAAGTTCCAACCAACCATCCCCAATCTGTCATTACTGAACAGACACCACACTACATGGGGAAGTGGTATTGAAATGAACATCTATATAATTAAACGAACATTGGTTGCGCGGGTGGTGATAACAATTATTATAATCAAGGTTGCGGTCTTGATATAAACACCTGACCCATTAATTACTTACATATGTCAGTATAAACTAAGAATTGTATAGTGTAGAAAAGGCAATTCATTCAGTAGACCGGTTTCGTCCTTAATGGGAACTCCTCATGTACTGGCCAGAATTTGCCGCGGACAGGACTCGAACCAAGTTACATTAGTTAGTAGATAACTGAAAATCGTGCGCAGTGTAGTGTGCGGCAGTATGGCTCAGTGGTTAGAGCACCAGATTCCGAAGCAGACGTGTTCAAGTTCGAGTCCTGTCCGCGGCAAATTCTGGCCAGTACTTGATGAGTTCCAAATAAGGAAAAAACCGGTCTACTGGTTGAATTGCTTTTTTTACACAATACAATTCTTAGTTTACACTGACATATGTAAGTAATTAATGGGTCAGGTGTTTATATCAAGACGGCAACCTTGATTATAATAATTACAATTAAACAATAATTGATTGCGTGGGTGGTGGTAATAATTCTTTAAATAAAGTTTGCGAACTTGAATTAAACACCAATTCCATTGTATTTAAACAGTCATCGAACAACATAACAAAAATACCGCCAGTGCAGCCGACATTTCCAGTCAAGTTCAATGTATGCGAGACTGCTAGAGGTGAGAGCCGCATATCTAAATTTGCTTTCCATATAAATGCAATGCAGTTTTATCCCGGCTTGTCAATTTGCCGTCGTACTCTGATGATGATCAAGGAAGGTCGAAACGCGTCAGTGTGTTGCGACTGGCGGTAGTTTTGTTTTGTTGTTCGACGACTGGTTAAATACAATGGGATTGGTGTTTACTTCAAGCTCAAAAACTTGATTTAAAGAATTGTTACCACCACCCGAGCAATTAATTATTGTTTAATTTTATTGTCTATTTAAATATCAAGCAGTTGGATTTCAAAATGCTTTTATCATTATTTGTTCCTGTTGTACAGTTTGTTGTGGTTTAATTAGACGCTGACTAAAGTTTGTATGTCGCAATTGAGCGAGAGTAATTAGAATGACATAAGTGAGTAATATTATGACAATGCTTATGTTACTATCAATAAGTTGTGCTTTAGCCATGTTATTACTTAGTTACCATTATTCCTTATGTCATTTTGATCAACCCGGGTCATTTTTAATTTCCTCCTGAGTTTTGATGATTATTCCCTTGGTAACATCACAGACTGAATGCTTTCGGCGTTTCGAATGGTAATGTTGTCATTAATTTCCCTGTCTTGACTTCGACATGCAGCAAGTCTACTTGAAATGATATTTCTGTTGATATAATGAATGGTGGGATTTGGTTAGATACTGAAATCTTATCGTCAGTATGGTGATTTTAGATAAAACAATTGCACATTTAGCTCATTCATATGTTTTTAAAATAAAGAATTAGAAAATAATGCATAAATTTTGACTGTCTTTAATATAATATACATAAATTCATTATGTTTAACGGTTAGGCAATGTTTGTTGCATAGAGCTAAATATAGGCAATTGTGTATCAGGTGTGGCGCACCTAGTAAGAAATTAGTTCCAATATGACCAGAAAGATAAACCGAAGACAGCATGAACGGAAAGTATTACCTTTTGCACATTCATTTCATGCTTACTGGCAACTCATCTATAGGAGCTGGTATTACGCCCTTTAACCACTATATATTTGGGTGAGGAATGTTGAATAATAGGACGGTAAAATCTCCTAGACGATGTGTAAATCTGCACTAATGAAGCTAACTTCATATAAAGTCTTCAACAATGTGACTTCAAGTCTAACTCTCTATACATAAGATATTTACCGATTCTGTTAATGGTACCAACATTATGGGCATTGTGCCAGTACCTGATACCAATATTATGGTACCGAAATGGTACATGTTACTAATAATATGGTTGCCGAGTCAGAACATGTTACCTACACAAGGGATATCAAGCTATGCTAAAGTTCACCAAAATTGATAAATGCAACTACTTGTAGGTGCGTTAAACCTTATACACAATTACGAAATTCGTTATTTTTATTTCATGTCCTATTTTGCATATATGAAACGCAATTTCCGATCCTTAAGATAAGCAGCTTACTCTAGAAGGTTATGTCGGTCAGATAAGAGCAATGCACAGAAAATCTTCGATTACTTAAAATTCATTTAATACGAAAGCATTGTAATTAAATCAGATAATAGTAGCAAAATTAGGAATCTAGCAAGTAAAATAAGGATTAAATGCTTTAAATACAACATCAAGAAAGAAATAAAATAATTGAGAAATATTTTGTAAACTAGAAACAACTCGGATAGATTCTTATAAGAAGACTTGAAACAAAGACCGATTAGTATTATAGAGAACACCAGAAAAAAATTATTTTAATAATAGTGGCTCGGAAACGACCTTCCAGCATTTGAATAGTCTTACCGAATAATCGGAATAATAAACTAAAATGTTAAAATCATATTAAGTACACAGAATAGGGTGAAGTTAGTTTAAATAAGTCCAATGCCAAAATCTATTATAGTCTATAAATGTGCAATGATGTGCTTAAGTGCATAATCAACACTTTCTAATAAAAATCAATCCAAATATGAATTTGGACGGATCAAGAATCGTTAGGAAATTTAGCCAATTCGGAGTCACTATTTGAAATGGGAACAAAGTTACCTGAGAAATTTCACCCCTCTAAGCAAAACAAAGTCTATATATATATATATATATATATATATATATATATATATATATATATATATATATATATATATATATATATATATATATATGTATGTATGCATGTATGTATGTATGTATGTATGTATGCATGTATGTATGTATGTATGTATGCATAAATGTATGTATGTATTTATGTATGTATGTATGTATGTATGTATGTATGTATGTATGTATGCTGTATGTATGTATGGCATGCATGTATGTGGCTGTATGTATTTATGTAAAATATTTGCTTCGAAGCCTGCAACTCGATCAACTGCGCGATAGGGGCCACAAATTATACGCAATATAAGTCATTTGCCAACACAGGTTTATGGTTGATCTTTATTCGGGGAAAACCAATTAAAAATTTAGGAAGACATTCTGATGAAACTAGCCGACCCAGATCTGTTTTTATGCAAAAAGCACCATGTAGATTGGAGAAGATATATTTATTTGAGTAGACCGTTTTCGTCCTTATTGGTATCATATAAAGAACTGTCCAGAATTTAACACCTGAGAGACTTGAACAAGCGCACATTGGCCACGGAGTATTGGGCTCTGTCCATTGAGATCAAATTAATATAACTTACGCAGTTGGCATGTTATCTGCTGTATGCTGGATGATCGTAATATGTTGGTTAGATCTCCAGGTCTTGAGATATTTTAAATTGCTTCCATTTAAAGCAAAGTCTAATCAGGACCATAAGCGTGTAGCATGTCTCACATGTGACGCACTAGCTAGGGCACCAGACTCCGAAGCGAATGTGCCCTGGTTCGGGTTCCCTCCATGGAAAATTCTGCTACTGTATGAATTGTCCTTTCTACATGATGCGACGTTTAATTTGCATTGACAAAAATATGTAATAAGGTCCTGCCATTTTACTTTAAATCAATATAATTGCACGAAGTGGCATGATATCTGTTGCATATTAACAGATCGGGAGTGGTTAGTTAGTTTTTCATGTATTAAGAGATAAAAAATCGGTCCCACCTGAATGAAGGCCAACCAAAAACCGAAGGTGATGTATGAAATCAGCTTGCGTGTAATACGCGGCACGGATTGTGAAATTACTAGATATCAAGACTCCGATGCAAATGTGATCGGGTTCGCTTTCCGTCCAAGTCAGTTTATTGAAAGTACTTGACCAGTTCGTAATAAGAACGACATTGGTCCTTTGTATGAATATCCTTTGCCACGCGATGCAATTTTTTCTAATTCTGGCACTGATATATAATAAAATCCAGCCATGTTACTTAAAATCAATATTTAGTTTATGTATATTTATATATCTAAAATTAAAAAATCTTCTTTCTAAAGGAGCAAACTAGTAAATATGAAATTTTCCGCCATAATGAGATTGAATTAAACTCGCCAAACTTTTAGCAACATTATTTCCGAATCCACAAGCACAAAACTGTTCCCTCGATCAGATTTCTTGACTGTTCAACCTGACTGGAAACAAGTTGAACCTTATCAGCTGTAATTACCCAATAATTAGTATCGCTTTGAACACCAAAATCAACACAAGTTAAAAAGCGACTAGGATTACGATTTGCAAATCTGAAGTTGTTACTAAGTTAGCACAACTACAAAAATCGCCGACAAATTGATTAGCAAAAGGTATAGAAAGCAAAAAAGTTTCATGCATGCAAAAACTAGTGCAAAAAGGTTTACAAAAATAAAAGTCCCCGATAACATTATTGATGTTTATCACTGCAAATTGATAATACCAATATATATATATATATATATATATATATATATATATATATGTATGTATATTTTTTCTGTTGATATAATCTAAACATTACCTGAGATACAAACTGCACTTCATCTTCTAGGTCGATTTTATAATTATTTATCATTAAACATATAACGTATATATATGTATATTTTTTTTTACATATATATATATATATATATTCGGCGATAGTAGGTACATTAACAATTTTTTAAATGAGATTATGGTGTTTATTTCTATATATATATATATATATATATATATATATATATATATATATATATAGTGTGTATGTGTGTGTTGTCAATATGCCAGTATAGTAACATCATTCATGCTGTATGCCTACAAAAATATTGCCTTCATTCAAACATGGTACATTTGAACTTTTTGTGTTTATCCTAAGTTAATCAATAATTTGTATCATCATTCGTTTTATTAATGTAAAAATAAGCAATAAGTACTTGTCCTGCATTTATTGATATTATAGAATAGCTTCAAAAATATTTAGTTTTTATTTGAAAATTATTTTTCGTCATCGTCAAGGTAGAATTGAGAGCAATCAACTTGCCAGTAAGTGAATTAACTGCTTTTTGCAGTAGTTTTATTTTGTAGAACTCAGATCAAATAATTAACTGAATTATCTTACGAAGAATTAGTAATTATTTCTTTAAATCAAGTTTGCGAGCTTGAAATAAACACCAATTCCATTGTATTTAACCAGTCGTCGAACAACATAACAAAACAACCGCCAGTCGCAACCAGTTGTTCGACGACTGGTTAAATATAATGGGATTGGTATTTACTTCAAGCTCGCAAACTTGATTTAAAGAATTGTTACAAATCAATTATTGTTTAAATAGTAATTATTTGTTTGGCGAAAACCATGTAATAAACTGATGCATCTTGAGTGTTAAATACGTTCACAAACCACAAACAATAAATTTTAGCTAAATTAAATTTGAAGTTGATTAGAAAAAATTACTGAAGGCAAGTTTCCGCATTTCCCTCTAAAGGTAAACATAAATTATCATTTTAGTGTTCTCCGAAAGAAATTGACTATCAATAATGAAGTAGCGCATACATAAGAGTAACGATTAACTCTTTCAAAGTGTTTCCACGGTGGTCTAATCCGGAAAAATTGATAGAACTCATAGGTCGGTAAAATCTTGATTCCTTTACATTTCCATGTGCACAGCTTGTATTTCGCATTGATGGGTTGATGGATGGGTTCTCACTAGTCGCGTCAATTTGGAGCCGTCGAAAATATGCACGAGATCATACTTTCCGTTCATGCTGCCGTTAGTTTATCCTTATGGTCACAACTGAACTAATTTGTTATTAGTTGCACAAAGCCTAAAACACAACTGCGTTTATATTGGTTCTTCGCAATAAACAGTATCTCAAGTGCGCAAAATTGATTTAAATAATTCCTATCATCCTCATCATCACCATCATCATCATTTGAGGAGGAATCTTTAATGTCAAATAACAGAACTAGAAACTTTTACCTAGTAAGTCAAATAATAAACGCACATTAATTGGCAATTACAGAAGCATAGTCAAGATTACAAGCTTATTCAAAAATAAAAATTGATCTCTTGAAAACTAATTGAACGTCCAGTGACAGACGTAAAGGGAGACTAGTGCTTCCAGGATATAAAAGCCTCAAGCCCAATTATCCAAAAACAAGGCTCTTATATAGAGTCATTCGAAGTATTGTTTAATGTGGTAAATGCAATTCATGCAGTAGACCGATAGCGTCCTTATTGGGAACTCATCACATACTGTCCAGAATTTGCCGCGGACAATACATGATGAGTTCCTAATAAGGTTGAAACCGATCTAATGGATAAATTGCCTTTTCAACACTGCACAATGATTAGTTTATATCGAAAAATGTATGTACATAAAGGGTCGGGCGTCTTTATCAAGATCACAACCTTGATTATGGTAAAGGATGAGGTTAATTTGCAACACTCTTGTGGATCAAGATACTGATCCGTTCAAAATGTGAATATCAACGGCAGAATTTACTCCCACACTCTAATTTATAATAAATGGTGGAATTACTCTCAACTACTTTGAATATATTGTGGCTTATACAACTGACCAGCGCATTCTATTTGCGAGGCTTCGAGTCAGTAACAGATTTTTTTAAATATTTCTTCCTAGCTTGCTTTGTTGTCTTAAAAAATAGGTGTAAAGCGCAAATTATGAAAGGAAATGAAAAAGTATGTTACGTATTTAGTCATAATCTTTGTCTTAGTTTCAGCGTACGTGAAATTTCAAAAAGTAAAATAACAACGAAAGTAAATTTTACGTGATATTTTCTTTTAAATTGCCAATATTTCATTTATACATCTTGGCAGAGCTTCAAAACAAAATTTCTCAAGTACTGTCAGACAAACAATCTCAAAATATATTGAAATGTAGGGATATGAAGAATTAAAGCAATGTGGCAGGAATTGAGAAATTATATATTATCAATAAGAACAAGACAATAAATATTGTCAATTGAAACTCATCGACTAGACAGGTTGCGTCTTACTAGGCACTCATCAGAAGTAGCCAAAACTGATGTGGCCGGAGTCTTGCAGTGCATCCTCGACACCAGGAAAGTTTCACAAAGCGCTAAATTTCTAGTTTGACAGCCACCTACGTCTATCCTGGTGGATATCACTATTGACAGAAACCTCTAATTAGCTGGCCCCGGTATGTCATTACGAGACGAAACAACGAGTCTTCTGGAGAAGAGAATCAAAATATCCTTTTTAGAGCATGATTTGATGACACACTTGGCTTCAGTGACGTGAGATACAGGTTGAATGTCTCTGTACGAATTTCTCCTAGCTGTATAAATTTCAACTACTAATAAATGCATTATAAGAACAAAAGCGATCTAGAAAATAGGCTGCGTTTGCAATCTTATGGAATGCTCAACTTATAACAACAAATATATGCACACAGTTAAAAGTTACACTGGTCTTATTTTCATCTATAAACCTCGCGTGTCAATTACTAAACGACGCTAAACTAATCAATGCTTTATGCACAGAGTAATTACCAAACATTTGCAACTGAACAAACAAGTGTCATGTCAAATTCAAGCCTCACTGCGCTTGAGTTGAAAACTCCCATTGCCTTCTTAAATGACACTTTTTAACTACAAATATAAAATGTTTTAAATTGCAATTCAGATACAATTTTCTTGGCTTTCTCGTTCAATAGCTAACGAAAGAAATAAATATTTGTTCAAGTATTTATTCATTTGTAATTAAATTTTAAATATAATGACGTATATATATATATATATATATATATATATATATATATATAAAATAACTGATTAAAAAGGAGTGGTGGAACAATTCTTTTAATCAAGTTTGCGAGCTTGAAATAACCAGTCGTCGAACAACATTGCAAAACTACCGCCAGTCGCACCACTGACGCGTTTCGACCTCCCATGATGATCATCAGAGTACGACGGCAAACTGAATAGCGAGGATCAAATCGCATTGCATATATATATGGAAAGCAAAATTAGATATGCGGCTCTCACCTCTAATAGTCTTGCATATATTGTATGTGACTGGAAATGTCGGCTGCACAATTTCTATGCAGTCACGAAAATTAACTGTTTTCAGCTTTCGACCCACACATGTACATAGACAATACAATTAAAGAATAATTGATTGCGCAGGTGGTGGTATCAATTTTTTAAAGCATTTGCAAACAACAGTTTAAGAAGGCTAATCTATTTTGCCAGAACTTAACTTTAATATATAGTTTGATCCTCGCTAGTCAGTTTTTCGTCGTACTCTGATGATGATCATTGAAGGTCGAAACGCGTCAGTGCGTTGAGACTGGCGGTAGTTTTGTTATGTTGTTCGACGACTGGTTAAATAAAATTGGATTGGTGTTTACTTCAAGCTCGCATACTTGATTTTAAGAATTTTTACCACCGCCCGCTCAATCAATTATTGTTTAGTTGTAATGTATAGTATTTTATATAATCATTATTTTGTAATACATGTGGGATTAAGTGGAATCAATCACATTAATTATGCATCAACAAGTTGAAATCGGGAAACGTACATGCTGAAACATGCACAAACACAAATGTGTGCACGAACAAAAGACAAGCGCACACACACACACGCACAAACAATTTATTTTTTATCATGAAGTAATGTAAGAACTTCTATTGTTTAATTTACTGAGGATTATGGATGTTACATTCAACAGCCTCCACTGTGCGTAATTCTTTTAGGTTTTCTCTCTTTGAAGCCTACTAAGAATTCACGGATTTCCAATAATAATAATAATAATACAAGAAGAAGAAGAAGAAGAAGAAGAAGAAAAAGAAGAAGAAGAAGAATAATAATAATAAAAATAACACAATAATAATAATAGAAATAACATTTACACCTAATGTATGACAATTCAGTTCTAGTGTGAGACAGCAAAATAAGACCACACAGTTTATGGAAAATACTATGAGTTAACATTTAGCAAATGAGCTTTCACATAGTGAACAAATTAGAAGCAAACTTGGACAATTTGAGTAAAATACGACGCACTAAACTTATTCAAATATTCCGCTTGCGCGGTTCAAATGCCAACAAGGAAAACTGGACCGAGGTATATATATATATATATATATATATATATAGACTGAACTGGAGTTCTGACGTTAAGTATCTGATTGCATAATGCAAAATTCTCTCTAAATAGGCAATGTACACCAACTTGAACTAGAAATGACGGCACACAAAGAGAAATATTAAATTTTAGTTACAATCCATGTGAAACATTTAATATCGAAGCAGAATGATTGTCGGTGGTAGTCGAGAACCGACAATTTCTAATATTAAATGAACATTGGTTTCACGGGCTGTTATAACTACTATTTTAATCAAGATTGCGAACTTGATATGAACACCTGAAACATTATGTGCATATATTTGGCAGTGTAAACAAAGCATTGTTTAGTGTAAAGGAAATTCATCCGGTAGACCGGTTTCGTCCTTATTGGGAACTCATCATGTACTGGCCAGAATTTTCCGCGGACAGGGCTAGTTCCTGGCCACGTCTGCTTCGGAATCTGGTGCTCTAACCACTGAGCCACCCTGCCACACTCTTATCAATTTTTCAGCTATGTTCTAACTAGTGTCTTTTGGTTAGCCTTTCCTGTAGGTGGAGTTTATATGGCATCCTTCACACCCAAAGTTCCAACTAACCATACTAAATCTGTCATTATAGAACAGACATCACAATACATGGGGAAGTGGTATGGAAATGAACATTTATATAATTAAACGAACATTGGTTTCGCAGGCGGTGATAACAATTACTTTAATCAATGTTGCGACCTTGATATAAAAACCTGACCCTTTCCTACACTGTACAATGCCTGGTTTATACTGACAAACATAAGTACATAATGGCTCAGGTGTTTATATCAAGATCGCAACTTCGATAAAATTAATTTTTATCATCGCCAGTGCAACCAATGTTCATTTAATTATATAAGTTTTAAATTCCATATCACTTCCCTATGTAGTGTGATGTCTGTTCAAATGACTGGTTGGAGATGGTTAGTTGGAACTTTAGGTCTAAAGGATGTCATAAAGGCTCTACCTAAAGGAAAGGTTAATCGAGACACATTAGTTAGTATATAACTGAAAATTGTGTGTAGTGTAGAGTGCGGCAGGGTGCTCTGTGGTTAGAGCATCACATTCCGAAGTAGACAGCCTAGGTTCGAGTTCCGACAGCGGCAAATTCTGGACAGTACGTGATGAGTTCCCAATAAGGATGAAACCGGTATACTGGTTGAATTGCCTTTTCTATGTATGTACATAATGGGTATGATGTGTATATCCAAATCGCATCCTTGATTAAAGTAGCTTCTTTTTTTATTTAATGAGCAGTCTGCATGTTGCCAGGCTCAAAATCGACTCGAAAAGTTACTAACCATTTTCTGAATCCAAAATCTTCAACCGTGCCTCTGCTGAACAATAACTGGGCATTTGTGCGTTCTTACATTACATTTTATTCGGAAAGAACTCATTTTGACATAATATTAGCCGTTTTTCTTAGGACTTTTCATGAAACTGACGGAAATGAGTTACAAAATTTCTATAGTGGACCAACAATAATATAATAAATAATTTTAATTAACGTTGCCGTAAACATACAAAGATATTGAGTAAATTAATTTTTTGAAATATCGAACAGAATCTTACTACTGAAATTAGCCAATTCTATTCTAAAACTAAAAGCTGCATTTCCAAATGATTCGCGTATGAATAGCAACAGAACGGTAAACATTTATGCACCATCTCATTCGTTGCTTCAGTAGCCATTGCGAATTATTTAGAGGAGTACCATATACCCTCTGCAGTTCGTAATCGTCGTTTACCTCTAGCCGGAATAAAACGTGGTCGAGTGTAGGCACGGGACTCATAAAATGAAAATTCAACGCTCATTTTCTAGACACAACAGGGATGTCATGATATTTGCAATAATAAAGGAAATTGCGTAGATGTAAAGGTTTTCCTAATTATTTAGCGAATCATTCACCCTCAGCCACCATCACCACGCCACGAACCTGACATAAATCAGCTCTCGTATGTAGTACAATTTTAAGGGCCAAGCAAAATACAACACACAACCATCGACTCAACTTTGCCATTGCGCAATCAGAGGCTTTCCATTGAACAGTATTAGAAATGCAACTTTAATAGAAATCCTAATTTGTGAAAAAGATTCACAGACTAATTTTCTTCTCGCTAGTCATCTGATTCTGAGCAGACTGCAGGATGTTATGCGAAATTTTCGCCGTGCGTCTGCACTTTTAAACACCAGTAGGTCTCCGATTCTGGACAGTTCATCAGTTATTAATATTTATGTATCGGTGGATCCGATTGTCGCCTCAACACGGCTTTTCGCGCGTGGAATCATTCTGACACCAATGCCAACGAACGATGTATTGGTCACATCTGTTTCCGCCGATGTTGATGTCTTTGCATACTAAAAAGGTTTATTTAATTACAGGTTGCGGCCACACATCACTGGCTTGTTGTATATGGCGCAAAGTATAACTAGAAAAATATCGCATTTACACGCTGTTGAAATGGAATTATCTGTGGTTTCGTTAACCCAGATGTGATGGCCATCAGGGCTAATTTTTATTGAGATGGAACTTTATTTCAAGACTGCCTGAAGTGTTATATCTGGTAGGATCTTGCAGTATAAACATAACGGGGCCATGCCATCCAAACCAAGCAAATAATACTTTACCTTTGGCAAACACCGCTTACATCTTGACATGACATCTATTCGAAGCTCACCGAGCATTGGTTTGAGGCTATAGAATTCAGTAAACACTTCGAGAAGTCTGAAACAGAATTGGTCTGAATACGAGAGTTCTACTAGTAATTTCAATTTGATTGCTCACAAAAGATCTATCAATTTTCGATCCACTACTTGTACAATTCTTGCTTCCAACGAGAATTGATACGCTAGCACAAATGCTTCAACTTTGTCAAACCAAGACTATGACCTTAGCCTAGGCTTAAATTACGATAAAGGCCTTAAATAATTAGTCAACACGGATTTAAACGTTTGCAGGTCAGTTAGTTCCATTATGCGTATTCGTTCAGTTATCGTAATAAAAGTTTTATCAAGGCGAACGTAAACATTTGCTTATTCATCGACTGTGACATTCGATTATCCCGCTAGCACTTTTATCTGCTCTCTTTCTAAATCTTGAGTTTGAAACATAATTTAGTTACTATGCAAGATATAGATAGGGTTCTTTTGAAATGCGAGCTTTAATAAAATTCATTGTACCCTTTTTATGTGCAAAAACAAAAAGAAATTTTATCAGATATAAGAAAAGTTTCAGCATGACTTCAAATATTATACATTCTATATATAAATTGGAAAGCAAAACAAGATAGAAATATGTGAACATCGCACGTATGTTCTCCAGACGTAGCATTCAAAGTAATTACTAAATGCAAAAACAAAAGGGAGCTAGCCACATACGAAGCCTTATGGATAAACAAATTGCAGCCGGATTTATGTAAGCAGAAGAAGCACGTACAAGCATTGAGCTTGAACTGGATGTGACGCACGCAATTTGATTGGTTTCTATTTTTCACACTCTGTGTTCACATATTTCTATCTTGTTTTGCTTTCCAATTTATATATAAAGATATGTTCATGAGTAGATATTTGAGAAGTTAACCATGCAGAAAGAAAATTTTCTCTTATATCTGATAAAATTTCTCTTTTTGTTTTTGCACACAGGAAGGGTACAATGAATATAGAGGGGTTTTTGTGAAGCAAGTGCGCCCTGTAATAAATTAATTTCAATAATTATTATGGACTATTTTTTGTGAGGCTTGGCTTTTGCCTTCAGTACACTCCGGAGCTGCCCGCTGTGTTATCGCTTCGCTGATGCGGGATAACTTTTTGGCATTCAAATCAGCCCTGAAGGGGACAATTGACGCATCCTTTATCTCACGATTAGATACCGCAACAGATGTGACAACTATGAAATTGAGCTACGATATTAGAAATTTAGAAACCACTCTTGACTGTACCACTTGCTCAAAACACACACATTATCACCATCGCAAAGGCAGTAAGAAAATATGGGCATTAATTAAAATAGTTAAATGCATTTAATATGAATTCAAGTAATTTTTACCTAAAATATGTCACAAAAATGGTTTGCAGACCTAATCAAGGCATACTCGAGAAGAATAGCTTAATCGATATGCCACATACTTCTTGAATGGTTGCGCAGTGCGAGCTTCAAATGTAGAATCTCCGCGATTTGCGTTTGCGAGTTGTCGCTTTGCAATATCATTTTCACAAAGATCCGATCGATACCCATTTCCAAGTACGCGTCGAGTTTGTATTATTGGTTGGGTGCAGATGCGTTCCTTCCCTCCGAGGCCTGATAATGGACCGAGAAATGATGTTCTGA
This sequence comes from Eudiplozoon nipponicum, assembly GCA_029291075.1. Classification (NCBI taxonomy): domain Eukaryota; kingdom Metazoa; phylum Platyhelminthes; class Monogenea; order Mazocraeidea; family Diplozoidae; genus Eudiplozoon; species Eudiplozoon nipponicum. The sequence continues at coordinate 63,008 of JAQBSW010002186.1, read as the reverse complement.
AACGTCGCCAGTCAACGAAAATTAGATCGTGCTTCATGACCAGTGGTTAGTATGTACGATGTTGATGTCTTCGGAAGAAGGGAACGAATTTGCACGCAACAAATGAGACACTCTCGACGCTTACTCGGAGACGGGGACCAATCGGATCTTTGCGCAACTGATAGAGCAACGCGACAACTCGTGAACGCGACAACGCGAACCAGCTGTGTGTCATTAAAGTCAAAGACCCAAGTTTTATTCGATGCACAAGTAGGTGATTTGTAGGTTATGCATTTTTTGCAAAAAAATTCCAAATTTGTTTGTCGTGTACAGCTGATACGAAACTTTTGTCCGTGCCGCATAACAGAAAAAAGATCAAGACTATGGAGCATAAGTTCACATACTGTGATTAAATTAGTTACAAAAATGTTCATAATTTGTATTATTTTTGTTATAAGCAATCTGCTTCTGATCTAAGAGAAATGTCCTTCTTAATTTTGCTTCCTTCGAAAGGTTTTATGGTAATATTAAAAGATTGCGTCGTATTGGCGAACTTCTAACCTTTGAAATTTTCTTCATTTTTCTTAATTAAATTTTTTTTTAAATGGGCAACATTAGCCTTGATTATATTGGTAATTATAACTTACCTTATATGAACAATTATTAGTTGCTTACATTTAGCATCTGTCATTCAAGATCATCTTAGACAGGTAATTTAGATCGCATACTTGTTATTCCCTTTATTATTTATTGAAGTAGCGTTAATTTTAATTTTTATAGAAAATATTTAAATGAAAAAATAACATCCTGCTAGAATAAAAAATCGATGCACGATGTTTCCCATATTGACTATTTATCTATTGTAATTGATTTCTAAAAGCATCGTTAAACGATTGGTTGGACATTTGCTAAAAACGTAAAACATATCAAGTGTTGATGTGACATTTTACGCCTCAGCTGTTTTATTTTACAAGCATAATTTTTGGTTTTTTCAATTCAATTTTAATATGAATCTGCTGAATAAAATTAATTTGGCTAGAGATGTAAGGACATCATCTGGACGAAATAAACTGGTAGCATTATGCGTTTAAATGCTATATTTTCTGATACGGCAATATTTTCTCGACTTTACGAGTTATTATTTCAATAACAAAATAACGGAGTTCTAAAAACCAAACTGGAATTATGACCAACACAGAGAGTAATGAGATAAATTTATCGTGTAATGTCTGTTTTTTGACATCGATATGCGTGGTTTCTTCACACGTTTCAGAAAAAGAGTACGAAAAGAAGTTGAACAAATCTGAGTCTGCTAGAATGCAGAACCATACGCCGAGCTAAAGTGCCCTAAATTACACAATATCAACCGGTGTGCCAGATCCAAAACTTACAGATAGCATTAAACTATTTGACCAGATTGGGCAATTGTTTCCCGCACAAACGTTTTAAATAGTCATATGAATGTCATTTTTTTATATAAGTTGCACAGTATTGAACAACTTCCGTCAAGGACTCGTAGAGACACTTAATTCCTTCGCTTGATTGTCAACGGGGCACGAGCATAAGCTAATTAACTAGAATCCATTTAACTTCTTTCTTTTCCATTTACTATTATACTATGCTTATCCATTCTATTACCTGGTATGTGTTGTGACTAACACAGAATTTGTCCCAGTTAATTGCTCTGTTGGAAACATTTCAGATGCCTATGTCAATGTCTTTGCTTTTCTGATTTGTTCCTAAGGCTAGTGATGTATTGTGGACCGATGTAGGATAGCGTTAGAAGCATCGGAAATTTTTTCTTCATAATTGAATTAGCTGGCACCAATCTTGTCATAGTCATAACAAAGATCGGGTAATTACGCCAGACGCAGTTTCGCAAAAACCTTGTTAGCCTATTCCATTTTCATTTGCTAGGGAAGGATTCGAGATGTAGGCAGATCGCATTGAAGTAGCTTGATGCTTTTTAAGAAAAGTAGGCTGCTAAAATAGCCATTGGCAAAAGGAAGATGATCAGAAATAGTAAGCTGAAGAATCAGCTCCAATTCTACCCAGCCCGGAAATCTGATCCTCTAATAAGCTGTTTATATACTCTCTAATTTTGTGCTGCACTATCCTAACTGTATAATTTCTCTAGCCAGTCTTATTATACTGTGCTGATAATCATGAAGTATATATTTAACTATCGTTGGTTCAAATTAATACTTACTTTTTTTTTTACTTTACTGCGGCTGACTCCTTCAAATTAATACTGGTATTTTAATTAGGACTTTCTCGCTCGCAGATATTTCAAGGTGTAATAGAGTATGGGCGACGTTTCTAAACTATTCGCCGCGTTCACGTTCGGTTGGCAAATAATATTATTAGTTATTGATCATTACCTTTATTACATAATCGTCGAACCTAATCATAACATAATTTCAATTGCAAAATATAGTGTCTACCTTGCTGTTATATTGTTCAGATAAAATATCAAGCTTACACATTGCTTAAATTCTGCTGCTTATGAAGTAAAATTTCGCTAGTAGCTTTTACCGGAGTTATAACTTGGATAAAGCATCAACATTGGGACCCGTCTAAGTCGAAATAGAAGGTTATAAAGAGCTTATACCATAGTAGCCGGAGTGTTTTTAAAAACAAATCGACTCATTAAAAATTAAATTATACGAAAATGTCATCACTCTAAAACAGGTAGTTAGTTATAGCATTCGCAGGTCGGTAAAATCGCGAATCCTTTACTTTTCCAGGTGCACCGATTTTTGTTTTTAATTGATGGGTTCTCACTTGTCCCTCCCTTTTGAAGCCATCAATCAGCTGATTGTCTGAAAATCTGGTTCCAACGTCATTTTCAGACAAGCAGCTGATGGATGCTTCAAAAGTAAGGAACAAGTGAGAATCAAGGCCAAAAATTAGTGCACCTGGAAAGGATTCCCGATTTTACAGAACAACGAGTGCTATCAATTGTCTCGCACAAGAAAAGGGCGGAAGAATAAAAAAAAACAAGAAAGACAGCACCGCGCAATATAAATCAACATTTAAATTATTTAGTTAGTTTGTGGCGGAGAACTACTATATATGCAATTGTGTATTAGGTGATGCGCATCTAGTGAAAAATTAGTTTAAATATACACAGAAGGATAAAACAAATACAGCATGAACGGGAAATATAATCTCGTGCACATTCGTTTCGTGCTTACTGGCGACTCATCAGTCGGAGCCGGTATTCCGCCGTTCACCTACTATATATTTGTGTGAAGTATGTGGGAAAAATAGATATTAATTCTCCACCACAAACAGCATCTAACTGTTATATATTTAATTTAATGATGTAATACTTTTACTTTACTGCGGCTGACTCCTTTTGGAGGATAAGCCGGCTCCATAGAAATTATGGATTATACCTCTCCATGACGGGCGGTTGGCATCCATTTCGGAACATCGAACATTCCAACACCCGACATAAATAGGTTTTCGAGCTGATACAGAGCGCGTCGCTTGCCGGGGACGCCGTAGCATAGACGGTATTTGTGACATTTCATGGAGTTTCTTGGGAATTTGGTACAAGTGGTGTCCCCTCACTACTCGAATGATTACCGGGAAATGTGATAACTGATAACGATCAAGGCCAGAGTGTATGAATTTACTGGAGTAACAGGTGTTCAGAAATAATTTTAAAGCTCAATGCGTTTGTGTACTTTAGCAGATATTGAAACCAATTGTGTTGTCACCATTTAGCGACTCGGCAATTATAGTGTTTGTATCGGGTTCTGACACAAAAGCCATAGTGTCGGTACCATTTACCGACTCGGTATGTATATTGTATATAGTGAGTTGGCTTTGATGTCACATTATCGGAGACTTTAAATGAAGTTAGCTTCACTAATGCAGGTTTACACATTCGTATAGAAGATTGTACCGTCCTTTTTTCCCACTTTTGTCACCAAAATATATAGTGGATAAGGAGCGTAATACCGGCTCCTACTGAGGAGTCGCAAGTAAGCACGAAACGAATGTGCACGAGATTATACTTTACGTTCATTCTGTCTTTGGTTTATCCTTCTAATCATATTTGAACTAATTTGTTACTAGGTGCGTAACACCTAACTCTAATACAGTGCTTTTAATAGGCCTTTAACTAACATTTACCATTTATAATCGACGACCGTTATTTGCACTGAACATGAATAAGACTGGTCCGATTTTTGACGCTGTCTAAAATATATAAGTCCAACGGTCCATATTTTAATTGCGGAAAACCGGCATCTCATTAGATCTTAACTTAATAAACTATTAATAAATTAAATTATTTGTTTGGAGCGAATTTTAATAAATATTCACGTGATCATAATGTGCTAAAACAAGTAGTTGTTTATTTTTAAAAAAACCACTCTATGGAAAATAGTTGCCTTAACCGTAAATGCATTACTGGAATTCCGATTATAACTGTCTCAATGTTTTATTTTTAATTATTAATGTGAAAAAAGTAATTACCTGGAACAACTAGTTGAGGTCAATAACAAACATAATATTCTTAGCGAATTCATTGCTGCTGTCCTGAAACGACGATTAATCAGCTTTTATGATTTGTAGATTATTGATATTTTATTTCTGCTACGACACAGAAGTACATAATTTTTTTAAACTCAGTTTTTCTCAGTTAACGTCATGTTATTTAACAAGATATTTGACATATTAGACAATTCTGTTACATGAAAGCGATAGGATAACGTCTTAATTCAGTATGACAAAAGAATTTCTTTAAGTACACAAAACAAATGGCGTCTTTAAATCTGTGCTACAACTTTTATTCAATATGCAATATTTCCTCTATCGCATTTACTAATTTGGTGTCAATAGATACCTTTATAAATACCTGATCTGCGTTTTGACCAACGAAGTTTTGATTCCAGTTGTTTTGTTTCTTCAAAATATTTCGACATCCGTTGTTGGATGTCTTCCTCAGTTCCCGCATCATTATAAGTTTCAAAAAAAACAAACTAATGAAGCAAGTTTGTTTTTAAAACTTAAGATGATGGGTGAACTGAAGCAGACATCCACCAATGGATGTCGAAATATTTTGAAGAAGCAAAACAACCGGAATCAAAACTTCGTCAGTCAAAACGCAGATCAGGTAATTTCAATTAATCCAGTTTCGCAATTTCCTCATTCTTTTAAGACACCTATGTACATCGTAAATCTCTTTACCTAACTGGAATAGGCTTGTAGGTTCGTTTATCTCAGCGAAGAATGTAGCAACACATTGATTAGAAAATATATGGAACAGGAGAAGAAGCACAGATTTTTGTATTACATCACATTAATGCTTATATAAAATGGAGTAACTAAAATTAAGCGTGTTTGCATTTAAAAGTCTCTGCATTAGCCAAATATAGTATGCTTATTTATAGACCTGTTTCATTAATGTAGCTACAAGATGCCGCAGAACGTGTGCCGTGTTATATATAACTCATGAATGCGTCTAAGGTGGTGATAGAAACATAGCAACGCATTGGATAAAATGTAAACCTGGTAAAGTAGGCTGGTTTCCTGCCTAGTTGGCGCACACACCGTAGACTGCTTCAATTGCTGCGGCTGGGATTTCGTCGTTGGAGCATTGCGTCAGTGCACTGCAACTCATCCACCACGCCAACGAAGACGTGCATTGTGCCCAATATTTATTTTCTTTCGCCATAAGTTTATCAGTCAATATTGTCTTCAGAGTGAGTACCGCCTTTTTTCAATAGAGCCTCAACAAGACATCCTTGATTTACCATTTTCAGGCAGTTGCAGAACCATCGGTGGAAATGAAATTGAATTGAAGTGTACTTCAAATATTTATTTATATGCATATATATATTTATATATATATATATATATATATATATATATATATATATATTTATAATGTCCGTCTAAACTTAACATTGTGTAACATAAAAAACCAAAATACAGTGATAATATTGCAAGACTCTGAACCGATTGCTGCCAGATTCGAATCACGCCCATGGCAATTAATGTAACTACTGATGAATGCCAAACAAGGAGAAAATCGCTTTTGTTGACCATTTGCTTGCGTTTTTTACGTTATGTTTGGCTTGTACAGGCAAAATATATAAAAGAATCCTATTCAAGTGAAGTACAATGTGTGCAAGACTACTAGAGGTTAGTGCAGCATACCGAATTTGCTTTCCATATATATATATATATATATATATATATATATATATATATATATATATATATATATATATATATATGCAATGGTTTGATCCTCGCTAATCAGTTTGTTTTCGTAATTTTGTTCAGGATCATAGACGGTCGAAACGCGTCAGTATGTGTGAATGAAGGTAGGTTTTCTGTTCATCGACGACTGGTTAAGGAAAATGGGAATGGTGTTTATTTCAAGCTCACAAAATTGATTTAAATAATTTTTACCACCACTCGCGCAATCGATGATTGTTTGATCTAGGACAGGTGACAAAAATAGGTACTATTGTCATTTTGAGTTAAAATGTACTAAATTACAAATTATCAAGGTAACTCGGCTCATAGAGATCAGACTAGGTCCCATCAGATAACCAATTTTTAGGTATCTACATATTCAAGCAGAAATAATTGATTTGTCCTTGGACGATATCTACAAGACTGTGCCAACGATTATAAACTAGTTCAATTTACAATTTGAAGTGATTAGACTTCGTCCAGAGTAAGTTCCAAAGGTCCTCTGTGCAACAAATTCGCACTGAATATCTTGACACGGAGCTCCGTGCAAATAAAATGCAAACAAAGAACTACAATTTCGGCCTGAACCAGTTTAATACTTGTGCGTATAACCCACGTGAACATTAATAAGTGGCAAGTTTAGAGTAGAATGGCTAGTTTGTAGATGAACTACTGCGCAGTGATTCGTAAGTAAAATATGTCTCGACCATTACCGATACGTATTCGAGCACAGCGAAATGTATGTTATCATTCAACATATTTCAAAGAAGTATGACACGATTATGTACACGAAGATGACGGAAAAGAAAGCAATAACAGAGATCGAATAAGGCAATGTAGTAACAATCGGAGAAGTACAGATAAATTTGTCTTCCAGAGGAAGAATTTTTATTTGACTCCAGTAATTTAGAATTTGCTGGGAGAATTGGACTTGCTAACTGATATGCATTGAATATTTCTCTAAATTCCAAGCTTAGGAGTCTGATGTAGAGACCTCTTTCAAGGCCAAGTAAAGAATAGTATAATAAACTAATCTTTTTCGTACATTAAAATGTTTCGCGCATAATAAAATGAATATGGAAGTTGAAAATATATTGTCCAAAAAATTGAATGCGTAAAACTTTTTTTTATTTCGTTTATTTTTCAATCAGAAAGTCAATTTAAAACAGGTCTCCCAGCATCCTGAGTGCGACATTCTACTCAACAAAAATATGTGAGGCTACAATAGGTGAGGGCCGCATTTCAGCTTTTGAAAACAATATACTCATTGTGGATTGAATCCCTTTAGTACTTGTTTATAGTAGTAGTAGTAGTAGTGGTAGTAGTAGTATTAACAAAAATAACGGTTTATGGTACAAGAAACATGTCTTTATGATTAAACGAACATTGGTTGCGCGAGCAGTGATAAGAATTAGTATAATCAAAGTTGCGATCTTGGTATAAGCACCTGACCCATTAATTACTTAAATATGTCTGCATAAACTAAGAATTGTATAGCGTAGAAAAGGCGATTCATCCAGTAGAGTGGTTTCGTGCTTATTGGGAACTCATCATGTACTGGCCAAAATTTGCTGCGGACAGAGCTAATGGATGCCAAAATAGACAAACCAAGATACAGTAGTTAGTATATAGCTGAAAATTGTGTGTAGTGTAGTGTGCGGCAGAGTGGCTCAGTGGTTAGAGCGCCAGATTCCGAAGCAGACTTGCCCAGGTTCGAGCCCTGTCCACGAAAAATTCTGGCCAGTACATGATGAGTTCCCTATAAGGACGAAACCACTCTACTGGATTAATCACCTTTTCTACACTATACAATTCTTAGTTTATACTGGCATATGTAATTAATTAATAGGTCAGGTGCTTATATCAAGATCACAACTTTGATTATAATAAATGTCTTTCTGATTTTCTCCCCAGTTCTCCACAATTTAATGTTTTCCCGCATTTTTAATTGCGATACTAAAGAGGGACTTCAAAGAATAAAACGAATGTAAAACCAGAAAAATTGACAATCTACGTAGTAATAGTAGTAGCAATATTCGTAATAATAGTAAATATAATTGTGTCTGGTACAAGAAATATGTCCTCCTGATTTCCTCCACAATTATCCACAACTTAATGTTATTACGCATTTTTAAATGTGAAACTAAAAAGGCAATTCAAAGTATAAAACGAATATAAGTCCAGAAAAATTAGCAACCTACGTTGCATTCCATCTAATGAGGACCCTGGTTCACGCATAACAATGAAGAAAGTAGAGGTGGCTATATTGCGCGCTTTATGCAGCTAAACTACGCAAGTTGTACTAGGTAGAACATTTGCCTCTACTAGCATTTCAAGAAAAACAGCTGTTTACTTTGACATAAAATATTATTCATCATAAAACGTGAGTAAGTTGTCGATCAACTTACATTACCGATTAAACAGACGATTTATAACTACAGGGGAAAAACTGTAAAATAAAAATATGAATACATGTCTGCAATTGCGTATCACATTATTGAAGTCACACACGTATTTTCCGCAGTTATCTCATATAAGATACATAATAAATAATTTAGTAGAAACGGATAAGTAAGTTATGAAGCATAATAAATTAATAAATATCAGTCTAATCAATGTAAGCGCGAGAATAATTTTAAGGCATTGAGCCTAACCTGGACGTGATAAACTTAAATAATTCGGCGTTCCTCTATTTCACTTATTCTGCTAGGTTAAATTTTTTGTTTATCATTCTTTTCTAAAATATACAAAAATGTTCATTTGTGGAAATTTTAGAACAGAATAAAAAATTAAACGCTTCGCGTACTTAAAAATGGTTTCATATCTATCAACATGAAACCAATACAATGAATTTTATACAAACTAAAATTTAAGATAACAATAATAATAATAATAATAATAATCATAGTAATGACAAAGTTCAAAACACACCTATTGACAGAAAAGACAATCCCAGGAAACACACAGAACCAACGCATGAACTATGAAAAGTCAAATTCAAACTAAAGCGACATCGGCAACACAGCTTACTCGCGACATTCACTGTCTCCTTTAAAAAATGACGAAACTTCGCAGTTAATACTGGAAATCTAAGACAAGACAGCTAAAAGTAGATGATTCTACTATATATATATATATATATATATATATATATATATATATATATATATATATACATCACGCAAGGCTTCCAATCAAGAACTCTGATTAGAATGGGGACTATAATCTGACAAACAAGCCTGTCCAACACGGTCAATTTGATTTAGTTGACTTCGAAAGATTTTTTCAGTGTCAAACCTGTCCACTCTGACTTACGCCAATGTGGCACTGACCGGCGAAATTTTGTTCCGCTGAGTCACCGGACCACAGGTGTACGTAGAACGTGAACAAGCCAGGGAAATTGATTGAGCCTGATTAGCTTGTCTTACGAAAAGTACTGTTTAATAGATCCTAAAATATATCTACAGTGGCCAGCGTTGCGTATTCATTGTTGATAAGCAGTGTAGACTACGTTTCTCAGGCAACAGTGATCGAATGCCTATAAAAAGTCTATAATATTCAAAATGAAAGGTAGAAGTTTCAATAGCGTATACCGAAACTGCACGTGAATATGCACTGGAAGTAACATTTTTATGGAAAATTGAGATACACGCGTTTCTGAATATATCGAAAAGGCTGGATTAGGCTATTGAAGCTCTTGTGAAGTTCATATTCATCTCGTCATTCATACGGCCTGCTACCAAAATACGTAAAACATGTCCACTATTCCAAAATCTTAAACTTGAAGCTGCAGAATAGAAATCAGTAATTAGGAGTACTGTAGTCGTATCTCGCTTGTAGACGGGGAATTCTATGTCGAAATAAACAACATCTTCTGTTAATTGATTTAGAAAAAGAAAGCTTAATTTAACTTAATTAAATTAGAAGCAGCAAAAAATAATATAATTTTTTAATGATAACCGTCAGAAACTGTATAACTTCTAAATCAATTGCCGTTGAATACTGCTGGTATTTCGTTGTCATCAGAAGCAAATAAGGATACAACACAGCAAGAATTTACCTACATACACAGACAAGCCCAATTTAACCAATCAGAATTCATCCTTCGAACTCGCAAGTAAGCACAACATAACAACAAACTCTCAATACTCTGTTGCAGATAAATTTAATTAAGTTCCAAAACGTAGCTCGCATCCGCACACACGTTCAAACAGAAGCCTGGAACTATAAAATATGAAAAAATCTAATGATTGGCATTTCCGAAATAAATTCGTATATTAATTCACAATAATTGTAACTTTATTTATTTTAAAATATTTTCCCCGTCTATGCAAAACATTGCATGCCATAGAAAATTCCATTCACCAATTAAACCGGTTTCGCCTTTATTGGGCCAGAAGTTCCGCGCCAGAGACATGAATAAGGATGCATTTAAAAAAAATTCTTGCAGCTCATAAATTATACAACCAAAGCCGGGCATTGCAGGCAACTCTCAGCTATATATCACCTTATGTTCTTTACTCCGTCTTGACTATGGGTGAATCCCATTCGGCATCACTTGCAACCTTAAGTTACAACTTTATAATTTTATTTATTCTGTTTCTATTTATATATATATATATATATATATATATATATAAGTTAAGGACCTCGAAGTAAATGTGCCCTGGTTTGAGCACCGGTCACGGCAAAATCTGACAAGAACTTGACGAGCTCGCAATAAGAACGAAATCGGTCTGATTGATGGATTTTCTTTTCGACACAATACAATATTTACTTAATACTGAGAACACATATATAACGAAAAGTCCTCTATAAAAACTTTAACTCAATGTCACTTCTCGAGATGACGTGGTGTATGCTGTATAATATCAATATCGTCAAAAAAGAGATAACAACCAGGCTCCACCAAAAACATAAATTGTGAAATAATTGATATTTGTGTGTACTGTGCGGCACGGGTTGCGCAACGAACAAGTTCCAGACTCCAAAGCAAATCTTTTCAGGTTCGAGTCCCAATCGCAGCACATTTAGGAAAGTATGTGTTTTGCATGCAATAACGACAAAATTGGTCTACTTGATGAATATTCTTTGCGATCCATCTGCCTAAGAATCACGAGTTGTTACATTCAAAGCCTATGCTTACAGTAGTACTATAAGCAAGATCATTACCAATCTACCAAAATGCAAAATAGACAGTAAATAGAACGACGATTCAACAAATATTGAAGCAACAATAAAAATGCTTTTTTGAAAAAGATGTAAAAACGTGTTTTATCTTCAGTGGCTCATCACATAAATAGACAAAAAAATTAGTAGAAATAAAAAACGCGAAACAGGTGGTAAAGAGCTTGAAAGTTTTTATGACAAACCGAAAGCTCATAGAGTCAAGACGGCATCACAAGCACTTCCGATGCGGTCTATTTTGTTAATTTTCAACGCACCACACAATAAACCATCAAATTTCCTTCGCAAACAACTTTCAAGTTATCGAGCTAGAAGTAAAGACCAATAACAATGTACTTAACCAGTCATCGAATTTTATGCAAATAGTATGCAGTGAAATGAATTTTGGTGGGTACCATTATCAAGACCGAAAATAGAATTAAAATAAGGCGTTTCGCCATAAATGAATTATTTTATGAATAACTTATTTAAATGGGGTGAATGGACTGAAAAGTTTTTTTTTAAATATAAAAATTGTGCAGTTAACTAACCTGTCATGAAATACATATTTGAGGCTAAGGAAGCTAAGAGTCTTATTTTTTAACCAACATGCCTAATATGTTAATGTGAATTTGATCCCTTAGTGACAAACTTTAACTCCTTTTAAATACTGTTTGTTGCGGAGAGCTAATATATATTCAAATATGTATTAGGTGTTGCGAACCTAGTAACAAATTAGTTCAGTTGTGACCAGAAGGATAAACCAAAGGCAGCATGAACGGAAAGTATAATATCATGCACATTCGTTTCGTGCTTACTGGCGACTCATCAGTAGGAGCCGGTATTACGCCCTTTAACCACTATATATTTGGTAGAAGAATGTGGAATAATAGGAAGGTACAATCTCCTTGACGAATGTGTAAACCTGTAATAGTGAAGCTTATATAATCTAAAGTCAACGACAATGCGACTTCAATGCTAACTCACACTATATAATATATATACTGAGTCTGTAAAGGATACTAACACTATGGCTATTGTGTTAGTAACCGATACCAACATTATTGTACCGAAAAGGTACATGGAACTAGCACTATGGTTTCCGAGTTGGAATATGGTACCATCATGATGTATATCAATTTATGCTATAGTTCACTGAAATTGAGAATTACAACAATTTCTGAACACCTGTTACTCTAGTAAATCAATACAAACTGGCTTTGATCGATATCAGTTATCACATTTCGCGGTAAGCATGACATCATTCAATTCAATATATTACAGTCAAATACTGTTTGTTGCGAAGAACTAATATATATGCAAGTATGTATTAGGTTTTGCGAACCTAGTAACAAATTAGTGCAGTTGTGACCAGAAGGATAAACCAAAGGCAGCATGAACGGAAAGTATAATCTCATGCACATTCGTTTCGTGCTTCCTGGCGACTCATCAGTAGGAGCCGGTATTACGCCCTTTAACCACTATATATTTGGTAGAAGAATGTGGAATAATAGGAAGGTACAATCTCCTAGACGAATGTGTAAACCTGTAATAGTGAAGCTAACATCATCTAAAGTCAACGACAATGCGACTTCAACGCTAACTCACACTATATAATACATATACCGAGTCTGTAAAGGATACTAACACTATGGCTATTGTGTTAGTAACCGATACCAAAATTATTGTACCGACAAGGTACATGGTACTAACACTATGGTTTCCGAGTCGGAACATGGTACCAACATTATGGATATCAATTTATGCTATATTTCACCGAAATTGAGAATTACAACAATTTCTGAACACCTGTTACTCCAGTAAATCCATACACTCTGGCCTTGATCGATATCATTTATCACATTTCGCGGTAAGCATGACATCATTCAATTCAATGTATTAAGGTTAAATACTGTTTTTTGCGAAGAACTAATATATATGCAAGTATGTATTAGGTGTTGCGAACCTAGTCACAAATTAGTTCAGTTGTGACTAGAAGGATAAACCAAAGGCAGCATGAACGGAAAGTATAATCTCATGCACATTCGTTTCGTGCTTACTGGCGACTCATCAGTAGGAGCCGGTATTACGCCCTTTAACCACTATATATTCGGTAGAAGAATGTGGGATAATAGGACGGCGACTGATGATTCGCCATTAAGCACGAAACGAATGTGCATGAGATTATACTTTCCGTTCATGCTGCCTTTGGTTTATCCTTCTGGTCACAACTGAACTAATTTGTTACTAGGTTCGCAACACCTAATACTTACTTGTATTTATATTAGTTCTCCGCAAAAAATAGTATTTAACATAGAAAAACTACCGCCAGTCGCACGCACTGTTTTGCTATGTTGTTCGATGACTGGTTAAATACAATAGGATTGGTGTTTACTTCAAACTCACAAATTTGATTTAAAGAATTGTTACCACCATCCACGCAATCAATCACACAAAATTAGTGAGTTAAAATAGCACAAAAGGAACCTAATAACCAATTTGGGGAATCAAATCAGGAAGATATGCTAATGCCCAAAATCGATTAAGAACTAAGTTATTTCGGGAAAATTTAGCTAATAAACAATTATCCAGAACGGTTTATAGACATCAATATCTGAACAATTCCGATTTGCGTACGCGGGTAATAGCTGTACACGGGCAGTTACACAAAGATCCGATTTGTCACTATTTCCAATTTTGTTTTTTCTTTGATCGGGTTGACTCATTTTTACTTCAATTGGAAATGCGGTTCTATCACATCTTTGTTTACTGGCTACGTTTCGGTGCCTAATTCTCAATTTCGGTGAATTATAGCATAAATTGATATCCATCATGTTGGTACCGTGTACCGACTCGGAAACCATAGTGTAAGTACCATGTATCTTTTCGGTACAATAATGTTGGTATCGGTTACTAACACAATAGCCATAGTGTTAGTATCCTTTAAAGACTCGGTATATATATCATATAGTGTGAGTTAGCGTTGAAGTCGCATTGTCGTAGACTATATGATGTTAAAGCACTATGTACCTATTCGGTAAGCATAGTGATGGTACCAGGTACTAGCACGACAAACATAGTGTTGGTACAATTTACAGGCTCGGTATATATATATATATATATATATATATATATATATATATTTATAATGTCCATGCCTTTTTAATTTTACACAGTATATTTATAATTAGGAAGAAAGAACACATTAATAACAAAGTGGATAAAGGCCATTTATTTCGTGAATACTAATCATCTCTTATACAATCATACATATTTATACATTTTGGGTTTTCAATTGATTATGCTAGTGGTAACAAATCTGACTCGTTTTTACTTCTGTTTCTTGTTTTGGCTAGTTGGTGAGTGTGTATGCGTTTGTGTTTGTGTGTATGCGTGTTTGCATGTAAAGGTCATTCTCGCAGTATTGCAAAGTGATGTCTGAGATCTGGTCATTATTGTTTTGATGGCTTGAGAATTAACCATTTGTGCGCATTGTTCACTGTTACATGTACGAGTGCTATTTTTCCCAGTGTAGTTGATCGTTTCACCTTGTTGCGCAAATTTATAATTTCCACATGGTAACAGCGCCAGTGTGGATTGCAGTGTTAAACGCTCATATTGTTTGGAAACTTCTGTCACCGTATGCGCCTCTGTTATTTCCACTTCAGTTTGTTGCCAATCCGATTGTATGTTTGTTGATTCTAGTCGAGGGCCTGTTTGTTCTTGACTGGATACTAGTAGATTGTTGTTGAATTTTGTTATTCTTGGCCAGTCGATAAGAATATCATGTTGATGAAACTTTTGAATATTAAGGTTAGGTGCTTGTTGTTTTATATAAAGGGCTTCATAAATAAATAATAATTTTTCTGATTTTGCTTTATGTAGAATTGTGAAATTGGTCGAATTGACACCGGACAATACATTCACTACAACAGTAGTGTGCCAAAATCCCACAAAAGAAACTTAGTAAACAACCTAGCAAACAGAATCAGGAAGATCTGCTCTGAACACAAGATTGAGGAAGAACTGGGCTACCTCAGGAAAATTTTGCTAATGAACAACTACCCAGAGCGTTTCATTGATGTCAACATCAGACCACGGCAGATTCGTACTAGAGAGGATACCGTCAAGCAGGTTTTCCTAAACTTACCATTTAGAGGCGACGTACCAGCCTCAATAATTGCACGGCGGCTGAATAGAATAACTAAGGAGAACTTTCCCAGTGTTAAAGTTAATATGACATTTAGTACACAGAGAATCATGAGGTTGGATGCCAAAGATCAATTGCCAATTCTCTCCAAATCATTCATAGTCTACAAATTCTCATGTATGTGCGGTAGCACATATATCGGACGTACGAAGAAGCAATTGATAAGCAGAATCCAGCAACATTTGCCACAGAAATTGATTAAAAAAGGCTTGGCGCCGTCAGGAAAATCAGCTATTTCCGATCATATATTGGCAACAGGGCACCCTGCCAATTCGATCAATTTCACAATTCTACATAAGACAAAATCAGAAAAATTATTATTTATTTATGAAGCCCTTTATATAAAACGACAAGCACCTAACCTTAATATTCAAAAGTTTCATCAACATGATATTCTTATCGACTGGCCAAGAATAACAAAATTCAACAACAATCTACTAGTATCCAGTCAAGAACAAACAGGCCCTCGACTAGAATCAACAACATACAATCGGATTGGCAACAAACTGAAGTGGAAATAACAGAGGCGCATACGGTGACAGAAGTTTCCAAACAACATGAGCGTTTAACACTGCAATCCACACTGGCGCTGTTACCATGTGGAAATAATAAATTTGCGCAACAAGGTGAAACGATCAACTACACTGGGAAAAATAGCACTCGTACATGTAACAGTGACCAATGCGCACAAACGGTTAATTCTCAAGCCATCAAAACAATAATGACCAGATCTCAGACATCACTTTGCAATACTGCAAGAATAACCTTTACATGCAAACACGCATACACACAAACACAAACGCATACACACTTACCAACTAGCCAAAACAAGAAACAGAAGTAAAAACGAGTCAGATTTGTTACGACTAGCATAATCAATTGAAAACACAAAATGTATAAATATGTATGATTGTATAAGAGATGATTAATATTCACGAAATAAATGGCCTTTGTCCACTTTGTTATTAATGTGTTCTTTATTCCTAATTATATATATATATATATATATATATATATATATATAATGAGTTTGGTTTTAAGACGCGCATCGTCGAAGGCATTATATGAAATTAGTTTCTCTACCTCAGGTATATGTGATTTGACTGTCCACTTATCTCACCAAAATATATAGCGTGTATAGGACGTAATACCGGCGTCTACATAACAGTCGCCATTAAGCACGAAACAAATGTGCACCTGTGATTATAACTTCCTTGCATGGTTTGACCCTCCCGTCATAAGTGATTTTACCGTCCACTTGTCTCACATTCCTTTCACAAGTATATAGCGGGTATAGGGCGTAATACCGGTGTCTACTTATTAGTCGACAGTAAGCACGAAACGAATGCGAACATAAGATTATAAATTTTTTGCATGGCTTGTCCCTCCCGTCATATTCGAACTAATCTGTTACCAAATGCGCATGATTTGAATATAAACTAATGATTTTTTGTGCTGTACGTATGTCTAAGTATGTGCGTTTCCGCTTCCCGCTCGTTGTTGCAAAATGGATGTATTTATTTTCTGCCTTATAATAAAGTTATGCTTCAATAAACGATTAATTTATCAATCCAAATGAAAAACTAAAGTAGAAACAGCTGCCTAATTCGTAACACGTATCCATTAAGAGCGCCCAGAATTGCAGAACAAGATGTAGGCTTAACACGGATATCTGCGCACTGCGTTGTCATCAGGGGGAGCAAAATACAACTGATGAGCAACGCGAAACGACATACAACATACGAGAGAGAAACAGTCGTACACGCAACAGCCAACAAAACGAAAGCCTCCTCCAAACTAATCTAATCGTTCTTTAAGTCACGTTTGCGAGTTTGAAGTAAATACCAATCCCATTGTATGTAACCAGTCGTCGAAAATAGCAATGCTACCATCCGTCATACATACAGCAATGTTTTTCGACGACTGGTTAAATACAATTGGATTGGTATTTACTTCAATCTCGCAAACTTAAATTAAAGAATTGGTTCCACCATCCATGCAATTAATGTTTGTTTTAACTCATTGTTACAAGAATAACCATATATCCAACATCACTTGAATGTAAAGTAGGAGACGATTCCTACACGTACAAATACACACTCACACAAACTAACAAACCAGCGCACAATTAACTAAAAAAATGGTACGGCTGCAGCAAAATAACACTGAAAATCAGACTATTTCTCATTCACCAATCAAAACAGAATGGGTATAACTGAAATATTGTTACTTGTATTGTTAGGCATTTTTTAATTAAACCGACCAATATCCACAATAAACATAATCTCAATCATCTAACATACTTTTCTTCCACAAATTACTATATATATATATATATATATATATATATATATATATATATACTTATGTGTGTGTGTAGACAAAAGAAAATTTATTTTTTCTGGAAAGATTTCTGTGTTAGTCATTATGTGAAACTTACGAAATTGTCTGAATTTGATAAACGACAAAATTAAAACTAACCTTTATTTTAAAGTACTATAATCAAGGTTGCGAACTTAATATGAATACCTGGCCCGTTATGTTCAAAAATATGTCAGTACAAACTGAACATTGTATAGTGTAGAAAAGGCAATTCATCCAGTAGACCGATTTCGTCCTCAAGAAATGTCCAGAGCTTACCGCGGCCAGAGCTCGAACCTCGACACGTCTGCTTCTGAATCAAATGCTCAGTAGTTAGAGCAATAGATTCTAAGACAGACGTGCACAGGTTCGAGCCCTATCCGCGGAAAATTCCTGGCAGTACGTGATGAGTTCCTAATAAGGATGAAACCGGTCTACTGGATGAATTGCCTTTTCTACACTAAACCATGTTTAGTTTATACTGACAAAAGTATGTACATAATAGGTTTGGTGTTTACATCAAGATCGCAACCTTGTGTAAAAGTAATTGTTGTCACCTCCCGCGCAATCAATGTTCGCTGAAGAAGGCTGCCGATAAAGGCAGCCGAAATAATTTGTTGAAGAAAGAAAGCTCCTGGAAAATGAACTACGTAGGGAAAAACGAAGATCAAGTAGGATAGTTTAATTTATTTCGAATTAATTGAATCAAACTATTTTGACATCATGTTTACTCAATTTACCTGATTTTCGGATTGCGTACCGAAATATTTAAACCAAGTATAAATGAGGCGGTTTAAATTAATATTTCCACTTGACATATTGATTGTCAACTAAGTGTGTGATGTGTTTGGCATTGAAAAAGGGCTCCGTAATTGGAGCCCGAAATATCTGCAAAAATCATGATGACAGTGGATTTAAATATTTCGGTATGCAATCCGAAAATCAGGTAAATTGTTTATTTCCTGTCTCGCAACACGTTTCTTTTAAATCATGTTTACTCGTCAATTTCATTATTAAAGATATTTATCGACACAAGTATAAGAAATGTATAATATTCAAGTAAACGGAGTAAATGAAGCGCCTGTTCACAGATTTGATACTTCAAAGAATCTAATTTAGAAAAATTTATCTCCCTACTTGATCCGGATTTCGTCCTAATTTAGCAAGTCAAGTGGTTAGGGCTGTTTGTAGGCATGAAATATCGATACCATAGGTTTATCCGATATCAGTGAATAATGCAATCATGGTATAGCTGTTTTGCCAGTACTCATAGATTCATAACGTATTGAAACCCGACGCCCTTCCCAAATGATACCTGATATATACTAGATATTGTCGATCTATGGAGAATTCGAGAACTTATTTCCAATTTCATCACCTATTGATACGCCATGTTAAGCTTTCTTTATTTGTCAATTACACTTCTCGGAAGGTGCCAACTTTTTTTCATTTAAAAATTTCATATTTAAGATCAAACGTAAAAACTATTTTCGAAACCTCCCTCGTAAAAAAATAACACCCTAAATCACTATAATCAAGGTTGCGATCTTGAAATAAACACCTAACCCATAAATCACATACATTTGTCAATATAAACTAAGTATTCAATAGTGTAGAAAAGGCAATTCATCCAGTAAAACTATTTCGTCCTTATTGGGAAATCATCACGTACTATCCAGAATTTGAAGCGGACAGGGCTCGAATCTGTTCACGACAGCACTCTCTACCTCACACTTTCTTTGTTTCATTGGCCATTTCCTCGTCCTCAACCCTACATTATCCCAAAATCAATCGCATTCTCATCTCGCTCTCTCCCCCCACACCCCCCTCCCCGCCTTTATCTAAATTTTTCCCTCTATTAATTTCTTTCTCAAGTTTTCTTCGTATATCGCTTTCTCTTCATCTCATTAATTCATTTCTTGCTCTACGTCATATTCTCTTGCACCTTCTCTCATTTTCATTTGATCTTCCCCTCTTACTTCATATCTTATTCTCTCTCTCCCTCTCTGATCGCTTACTTATTCTCTATTACACTCTCTCTTACTCACTCTCTGTTAGGTCTCTGTACGCCTCTCTCTATCTTCCTCCTTTTTACTTCTGTATACATCTCTCTCACTCTCCCCATTCTGTCTTGATACTTTGTTTAGTATAAACATATCATTTTTTTAATTTGAATTGTCGAATCAAATTAAAACTTACCAGCAAAGAATATTTGATTGGCAATTTAAATGCTAATTCAGAACGCAGAGGTTAAATTTTCCTTTACATAGTTATTAAATTCATCCATCATTAAGCTCAGAAAGTCAATATTAAATATCGACTTTTACTTGACTCGACAATGCCAATATTTAATGAACTGTGCTAATTTATGTTCATGTATCCGGGACATTATCTTTCTGCTGCGAGATAAGTGTCAAATGCAGTATTGAGCATGGCAATTCAATAGCATGAAATGCCATTCGCTAATATTCACAATAAAGAAAAGCAACTTAACATATCATGTGGTGAATGCACAAGGAGTAATCCACACACACACACACACACACACACACATATATATATATATATATATATATATATATATATATACAAACACTTACACAAGCTTGCAGATACTGATATAATTGTTTATGTATTTCTACATAAATTTTAAAAAACGCTTATATTTGCATATGTACAGGTATTTAATCAGACATGACTGAGTATATGTACATGAATAGATATAAATTACCTTCCGGTTTAATTTAAAAAGCCTATCTAATAGCCAATTGGCCGACAGTAAATATGCAACTATAACGATTAATATGCTTTAGGTCAGATATTATTTACTTTCACTAAACGACTACCACTACTAGTGCGTACTTGCCACGAATATTAGGGTCTTATGCCCGACAATTGTCAACACCACGATGTAGCATGAATGTATAAAGAAAATATTGACACAATAAATAACCTTCGGATTAGGGAATAAATTTTAAACCCCCGCCAGTTATATAAAATTCAATGAGAGAAAACTAGCCAGGTCCTAGCAAGATGTGGCATTGCGCTGATTAGAACAGGCCTAAACAACTAAGCACGCCCATGAAAACCCGGAATGCAGAAATGAAACTGTAAAACCATTAGAGGTTCAAACAATAGAAAGGAAGTTCGTCACGATTGTAAAAACTATACATAACGGGTTTCGCGCTAGATCACTTTTGGATGAAATATCCAAAAGGTAAACTAGCTAAATATTCTGCAGTGGGATGGAGATCCATTATGAATCGCTGTAAATAAAAAAGACGCACCTAAATTAGCGTCGAAATATTTCCTAGAAGATTTAAAATGAAGGCTTCAACATTTGTTAAATCTCACATGATCCAAGAACTACAACAGACAGTAACGCACGAAATTCCAAAAATTTATAGTTTCTACATAATTATAATCAATTTTGCGATCTTGATATAAGCACCTGATCCATTAATTACTTACATATGTCAGTATAAACTAAAAATTTGGGTGTCTAGAAAAGATAATTAAACCAGTGGGCCGGTTCATTGGGAACTCATCACGTACTGGCCAGAATTTGCCGCGAACAGGACTCGAACCTGGGCACGTCTGCTTCGGAATCTCGTGCTCTAACCACTGAGCCACCCTGCCACACACTACACTACACACAATTTTCAGTTATATACTAACAAATGTGATCTGGTTAGTCTATTTATCTTTTTAGGTGGAGCCGATATGGCATTCATTTTGAGCCAAATTCCATCTAACCACCTACAATCTGTCATTACTGAACAGACACCATACTACATGGGAAAGTGGTACTGAAATGAACATTTATATAATTAGACGAACATTGGTTACGCGGCATGTCGGCTCCGTGGTTAGAGCACTAGATTCGGAAGTAGACTTGCCGAGGTTCTAGCCCTGTCCGCGGCAAATTCTGGCCAGTACGTGATGAGTTCCCAATAGGGATGAAACCGGTCTACTGGATGAATTGCCTTTTCTACACTATACAATTCTTAGTTTATACTGATATATGTAAGTAATTAATGGGTCAGGTGTTTATATCAAGACCGCAACCTTGATTATAATAATTGTTATCACCACCCGCGCAACCAACGTTCGTTTAATTATATAAAGTTTTCACATGTTTGTTAATTCATACACGATCTTGAGTAAATAAAAAGCAAAAATGAATGATTTCTGCAATCCTACTAACGCATACGTTTTGTGCTACCCGACTTACCATCAGGAGCCGACATCACGCCGGCACCCACTATTTAATTGACCAACTAACAATACGCGCTCTTTTTACCTACATAATTTGATTAATTGCATGAGTTTGTCAAGAATTAATAGCAACTACTGTTGAAACAAATGATTTTAGAAATACGACCGTTTGGTCACCAATTTTATTTATCACACACTGGTATAACACAAATAATCTTATTGAGAACCACCCGGTCGGTCTCGAATATTCTTTTCCTCTCACTCCTCTCTTCACTCTATCCCTCTTGTACTCAATATATCTCTTTGGTTTCTCCACTTCTCTCTCTCTTTCTATATATATACTCACCAACTAGTCAAAACAAGAAACAGCAGTAAAAACGAGTCAAGATTTAGTTACCACTAGCATAATCAATTGAAAACCCAAAATATATATATGTATATATATATATATATATATATATATATATATATATATATATATACATCCTCGCACTAATGATGATAGGAGGTAGGGAGATAGTGAGAGAGTGATGAAGAAATAAATAGACATGACATTGTGACTGCATAATTACTGTTTTTACCCTCGAAAAGATGAAAAGTCTTTTGAGCGTTTGTACTTTACTTTTGTTACTATGACAACCACAAAATTTGAGTGAACCAATTAAGAAGATAAAGTTTGCATGATTCACAAGATTTGTCACCCAAATGCAAAAATTTCTTAATTTTAATTAAAACTATAAAAGAAATAGTGTAATATGCCCAAACTGTCGAACGGTGCTTTAGAAAGTTTTAAGTTTGGAACAGGAGGTATGTGCAAGGTTTTGTTAAAGTAATGCACCTATTTTACTTTGAGTTATAAAATTTATACAAATAATAAATTATGCTTCGAGTAACCGAGGTTTCCTTAATTTATGCTATTGCTATATGCAACTTCTATATTATCATACTATCTGACGTAGGTTT
Organism: Eudiplozoon nipponicum; assembly: GCA_029291075.1. NCBI lineage: Eukaryota > Metazoa > Platyhelminthes > Monogenea > Mazocraeidea > Diplozoidae > Eudiplozoon > Eudiplozoon nipponicum. Next base: position 39,889 of record JAQBSW010002186.1, on the reverse strand, counting down.
TCTGGTAACTAAATAATGCTGAAAGACAACACAAAATTGCTACACGTAGTTGACCACATTTGATTAGCCTTTTCGTTAGGTGGAGCCTATATGTCAAATCTATAGACATAAAGTTCCAACTAATTGTGTGTAGCATGCGATGGGGTGGCTCAGTTGTTAGAGCAACAGATTCAAAAGCAGACGTGTCCCGTGCGCGGCAAATCCTGGCCAGTACATGATGAGTTCCAAATAAGGACGAAATCGGTCTACTATACAAATCTTAGTTTACACTGCCAAATGAAACTAAATAATGGGTCGTGTTTATATCAAGATGGCAACCTTGATTTAATTAACTGTTACCACCGCCCGGAAATATATAAAAGTAAATCATATATATATCGTTACCAGTTTCACAATTATTTAAAATATGAAACACTTATTCCATGGAATAACATTTATTAATGAATCTTATTTCTACCAGTATCTACAGCCATTATCCTGGATTCGATAATATATTCGTTCATCCAATCCCAACTGTACATTTGTCGTAACCAATCCCTTCTCCGCTATGTCTCTCTTTGTTTTACGCATTTTGGACCACCCATTTTGCGTAACGTCATGTTGTGTCTACTTTTTCATTGTAAGTTCGTCCGTAATTTACCGGTGTGTCGTGTTTTGCATCTCCCTCAAAAACTATTAAAGAGGAGTGCAGCTCCTGCACAAAAGCCAGCAATTTGCGAACATGTACTATTCACAGGTCATACTGTTAGTACAAGGCAAAAGCGGAAAATATGTTTATGGCTATTGCGATTAATAAGCTGAACCCCTGCTTAAACGTTCAGAAAGTAATTAAAAAGGAAGATAAATTGGACTGGAACAAAGACATAACTGACAGGCCTTCAAAAATAGCCTACGTTTCGCAAAATACGACACCCAACATGACGTTACGCAAAAGGAGTGGTCCAAATTGCGTATAACAAAGAGAAACATAGCGGAAAGGGGATTGGTTACGACAAATGTACAGTTGGGATTGGATGAACGAAATTATTAACGAATCTAGAGTACTCTCTGTAGATCTTGATAGAAATAACATTTATTAATAAATGTTATTCCAAGGAATATATATATGTATATAAATCATGTCAGGTTACTTCAATTCAATATCACAACCTCAGTTGGTGTTGTAGAAACTTTCGACTGAAAGCGATGCCAAACAGGTTCTACCTGACGAAAAGTATAAGCAGAGAACATAATCTCGAATGAAACTAAAAATAACATGTAGTGCGCTACAATTTAATGCGTCAGTACGTTGCGGCTGGCGGTAGTTCGACTTGTTAAATACAATGGAATTAGTGTTTACATCAAGCTCGCAAACCTGATTTAAAGAATGTAGTGCGCTACTCGAGTAGCACAGTAGATGAATGCAGGTCTTCCAAGCAAATGCGCTCGGTGTCGAGCTCCGACTCATCCAGTACTTGATTAGTGTGGAATAAAAACGAAACCAGTCACCAAAAACTGATAATAGTTCCAGAATATGTTTCAACATCTCAGACCGCGTGCAGTCCTTATAAAGGGCCAGTTAAGGTGCATAAATGGACAATTGAAAACACTCATATATACATTGTCATTCACAATATACTATTACGGAATCCAGTGGAATGAAATAGTTAATTAACAATTAATATAATCAATATTGTGATCTTGATATAAACAACTGACCTATTTAGTACACACAGTATAAAGCAAGAATTGTATAATTTTTAAAAGGCAATTCATTCACTTGAACGGGTTCGTCTCTATTGGGAACTCATCACGTACAGGCCAGAATTTTCCGCGGACAGGAATCGCACCTGGGCACATCTGCATCGGGATCTGATGCCCTAGCAACAGCCTCAGACGTGCTCAGGTTCGAGCCCTGTCCGCGGCAAATTTTCCAAATAAAGGCGAAATCGGTCTACTGGATGAATTGCCTTTTCTACATTATGCAATTATTAGTTTATACTGACAAATGTATGTACTTGATCGCAATCTTGATTACCTGAATAGATTAGTTACACACTCAGGAATAATGCAACTCTTAAATAAGAAAGCATTGTCTTAAACGCTTATTAAACAGATAGCATTACAGTACTGATGCCCTTTTGAACTATTTTCGTCATAGATTGAGCGAAACTTTCCTAAGGGCAGACGTAGATATGCTTTATTGTAAATAATAAAGCATCACAAATTATGGATCATTTTTGTTATATTCTCAGACCTTGCATTGCTTCATGCGTTACGTTAGAATTCAGCCCGTCAGTTTATTCTTGAAACTAGACTTTAATAACAATCTAGTACCTTTATATTAATCAAGGTTGCGATTTTCATATTAACAATAACCTCATTATATATATATATATATATATATATATATATATATATATATATAAATTTATCAGTATAAACTAAGTTTTGTATAAAAACACTTCATCCAGAAGATACTGTTTGTTGCGGAGACCTAATATATATGCAATTATGTATTAGGTGTTGCGCACCTAGAAACAAATTAGTTCAAATATGACCAGATGGATAAACCAAAGACAGCATGAACGGAAAGTATAATCTTGCGCACATATTTGGATTAAGAATGTAGGAAAATAGGACAGTACAATCTCCTATACGAATTTGTAACCCTACAGTAGTGAAGCCAACTTCATATCGCGTCATCAGCAATTCGACTTCAAAGCTAACTCACAATACATAATATATATACCGAGTCTGTAAAAGGTACCAACACTATGGCTATTGTGTCAGTACATGATACAAACATTATGGTACCGAAGAGGTACGTGGTACTAACACTATGGTTGCCGAGTCGGTAAATGGAACCAATACGACAGATTTCAATATATGCTAAAGTTCACCAAAATTGAGAGTTATAAATATTTTTGAACATCTTTTACCCCAGAAATTCATAAACTCTGGACTTCATCGATATCATGGCATAATTCTATTAAATTTATAACATTGAGGTACTGCTTTTGGCAGAGAACTAATATATATACACCTAGTAACAATTTAGTTCAAATATGACCAGAATGATAAACGAAAGAGACAAACAATAACTTCATGCAGTAAACCGGTTTCATCCTTATTTGGAACTCTACACAAACTGTCAGCGGAAAAATTCAAACATATTTTATTGTTATGCTCGAAAATTAGTTGGTTATTTTATCAATGAAATTCAGCTTTTAATAACATGGCAGTTAACACCAACTCTACCTTAAAAAATGGTATGTGTATTAAGATTTTGTGTAGAGTGCAGCAGGGTGACTCAGTCGTTAGAGCAACAGATTCAGTAGCAGATGTACCCAGGTTCGAGCCCTGTCCGAGGCAAATAAAGGACATTACGTGAAGAATTCCAAATAAGGATGAACTGCCTTTTCTAAATGAAAGAATTCTTAGTTCTAACTTGCAAATGTATGTATATAACGGGACTGGTGTTTTAATAAAAATCGCAACCTTGATTTAAATAAGTGTCAATTCGATGAATTGACATGTTTTTAGATTTTTCCTTTACATCGAGAGAATGAGAGAAGCCTGACTTATGGACATGTGGCATAAACCAACAGTGGTGACGCAAATGCTCTCCTTGATCTTAAACTCAGTTGACTGATGCATAATTTGCGTGTTTTAAAACTTAAGCACTTCCAATAGATAAGATAATAAGCTAATACTCTGCTTTAAATTTTGACTCGATTTCTACCTTTACACTTCTATATTTATCCCTATCTCTACCTCAATCTTCTATATACATATATATAATCCCTATACCTTACAACACCTCTATGTCTAACTTTATATCTTTATCCATTATATATATATATATATATATATATCGCTATCTATAACTTTATCTCTATTTATATCTATATCTCTAGCAATCTATATTTGTCATTGTCTCAATCTTATGTTCATTCGCTTTTTTGCCTCTATCTCTGTCTATATCTCTATCTCTATTTATAAAGTGTTCTTTACAGTCCATATGTAACCATGAACAATACGAATTACAATGTTCGCTTATTATACATATATGGCATTGAAACATTAATCACTTTTGGGTTTTGTATGGCCATGCATCCCTTTATCTGTCTTTATCAACATATATATATATGCCCCTATCTCTATCACTATCTCGATCTCAGTATAATCTATGTATCGTATAGTTTTAAAAAGGCAATTCATCCAGTATACCGAAATCGTCCTTATTGGGAACACATCACATATTGTCCAGAATTTGCCACCGATATGGCTCGAACCTGAGCTCGTTTGCTTCGGAATCTAGGGCTCTAACCACTGAGCCACCCTGTCGCACATGTCTTCAATTCAAGTATACTATCAGGCATATTTCATGGTTTGAAGACAGAGCTGATAAACTACTGTAACCACTAGCGCCATTGCCACATTAAAGTTATTAGACAATAACTAAAACCAAAATTTAGAAACAGGTAAGTCTTCTGGGATGCCTTTTTGACGTAATGCAACCATTAAACCTCCATATTAAAGCCGATTGAGTTTTTTTGGGCATTGTTTGAGAAAGCAGCTTATACATCTCTTTCGCGTTTTTAAGGCAACAAGGCAGAAGGAGAAAGGCCAATAATCCCGTGGTCGGATATCCTTATTTCCGATATCGAGCACCTCACCACATCATACTCACCTCGTCAGACATATTGTCTGAGTTATTGATAGAGCTGCTAAGGTATGTACACCCGTCAAATATGTCCAAATCTTAACTATGCAGTCACAGAGTTTGAATGAGTAGTGGGCGATACTGTATAATTATCTTACATTTAGAGGGTGCGAATTTCACACCGAAAGATGGAACACCAATTGCTAATCTTTTCAAGGTGACTTGAGCAGAATCTCCATTGTCGAATAATAATACAATACAGTTTATATAGTCAAGATCGATTAATCTACCGCATGGGTAAACTTCGACACCTGCACCCTAAACGTATTTTGTGTAATCTGTTTTGTACAAAACAGTGTCTTAGCCTACCCAACAGCGTGCCGTTTTAATGCCTGCACATCTACTGATATTTTTCGCGAATTTCAAGTCTGTTGTATCAGGAGGAGCTGAATATTTCATTGAATAAATTTCAGATATGATGCATAATCAAAAACGTGTATACCGGCTTATACAGGAAGCACGTGCGTGGATATGACTGAATGCTAGGTGAATCATATAAATGAATGCACGTATCTCGTAGTTTACACTTTCTTTCGGTTTCAAGTTTATTTCCTTGGCATGACGTGATTGAATAGTAATGGATAAATTAATGCTTCGTGTACCTGAAAATTATATTTCATAATTTATAGGGCGCGCATAATGAGCTTTTCATTTCATGAAATCCATCATCGGCATCACTCATGTATGGCTGTCATTCGCAATATTCGTCACTTGATCCCATCATATCTTACACTTACTGAACAAGAGAAAATTGCGCGGAACGTGAGAGTTTAGCTGTAATAATTGGCCAGAGCAGCGTTGGTTAATTTTACCTCGTTGTCATTTAGGCTGTTCTCGAAGAGACAATCTATATTGTAATCTTATAATGCAGTCACGAACACCCGGCATTCTACAATTACGTCAAAGTAAATTGATAATGTTGCATTTGTTTCATTTGCAAAACAACGAGTGGCTCGACACATATCGCGGCATAATGCTACAAAGTTAAGACAAATGCCATTTGAATTTGAGAAAAACGGTTATATCGAAACAAGCATATCTTGCATTTAAATACACAAAACAAATTCTGTACCAACAAAGACATTATTATATAAACGAAAGTCTTTATATGGAGTGCTGGCACACAAACGAAAGACATGAAATTTTCATAATGGGCTTTCAAGCCACCTTGATTTCAGGTATCCTCAATGACGTTATCGTACTCGATCAGGCCACCGGCCTCATCATCGCTTTCCTCCTCTTCTGGAACGCACTAAAAGTTACAGAGGTAAACAAAATAGAGCTTCGAATTGCCCAATTGAAAGTTCAAAGAATAAAATAACAAGTTCAGGAAAACGCGCTCAAAAAATATTTCGGCATATGCGATGTTTTAAAACACTGTTTACAGAACATTATAATAATTCATTTCTAAGGTCGAATAAAAATGCTGCAATACTCTAAAAGAAAACAGTCGCCTTCGAAGCTTAGATCGCACCTCATTTCCAGTGGTTAGTATGAACGATGTTGAAGCCTTCGTAAGAAAGGGACGAATCCGCACCCCGCCTGAACGAAGACCAAATCGATGCGTACCTGGGAAATGGAAATCAAACGGATATTTACGAAACTGACAGTGAAAAGCAACAACCCGCGAACGCAACTCGCGGAGGGTCTTAACACATGAAACTCGCACTGCGCGTCAATCATTCAGATCAAGTCCGTTGGATTAATGGGTCGACCTTATTGAGAAACAAACCAATAGAAACTGTGGTTGCCATTGGAATGCATTACTGAAAGACAGAAACTTTATGCACTAGCTCGTCAGGCAATTAATCACTGACGCAATTAAGAATATTTTATGAGTATCAAACTTAAAATAAACCTAAAAACTTATTAGATTTCCATTACGTGAATCAAATTGCATGCTACTTTACTTTTACTTTACTGCGGCTGACTCCTTTTAGAGGATAAGCCGGCTCCATTGATATCCCGGATTAAGCCTTTCCATGCCGGGCGGTTGGCAGCCATTTCGCCACATAAAGGGGGCCAATGACGCTCCCAGTGACGCGGACCATAAACATTGCGTAAACCCTAGGAGTTCCCTTGTCGATTTTGATTGTTGCAAGCCATGTCTTCAGTTGCCCACCTCGGCGGCGGCGCCAGTTTGCACATTGACCTGGGTTCATCACCTGCCGTACCAGTTCGTCTTCGGGTTTGCGTAGTACGTGCCCGAACCATTGAAGTCGACGATGTTGGATCCAGACCGGATAGTTGCATGATGTCCCCGCATTGGTGACGAACAGATGCGTTCGACACCCGGTCCATCCATTTTGTCTCTGAAACAGCACCTAAGGCACCAATGGTCGAATACTTCAAGCTTTTTGGAGTCCTCAGAACGTAATGGCCAAGTCTCACAGCCATACAGTAGCACAGGGCGAACAGTAACCTGGTAGACTCAGTTTTTTCGTTTTGAGGCTGATTTCACTTCTTCTCCAAAGTGAGTTCTTCAGGCAGGAAAGCAAGTCTGGCACGGTCGATGCGTGTTCGGACTTCATTCTTTGCTTGACCAGTTGGAAGTATTTTTGAGCCAAGGTACGTAAAATCGTCGACTGTTTCGATTGGGCTGTCGTACACCGTGAGCTGCTCATCAGATGAAGATACACCGATAGCGAAGGCTTTCGTTTTTGTCTGCATTGATTTCCAGACCAACGGCTGATGAAAACTGGGCCACTTGATCCAAAACGGTTTGCATGCTCCAAAGCTGTCAGCAAGGAGAACAACATCGTCTGCGTAATCAACATCCGTCAGCCATAGGTTATTTGATACTTGAACGCCTCGGAACCCAGTTGGCGCGTTGCTCAGAATCAGTCAACCGCATAATTGAACAATATGGGTGACAAGGGACATCATCGAACCCCCAGTGTGCAGACTGAATTCATCCGATTCTTCTCCGTAAACACGTACTCTGGCTTTGGTGGCTGCATAGTAGGCCTTGATCAGATTGACGAGTTTTATGGGCATTCCGTCGAGCAGCATGATGATGGTCGTAGCGATCTCAACCTCAGTTGGGGAAGAGCAGTCCACGTCGTAGCTGGGTAGATGTTGTAGGTGGTTGCGGTGGGGAGCGGCCACTTTATGATCGGTTCAATAACTGCGAAAAATGTTCAACCCATCTTGTGATTTTTCCATTGACATCAGAAATCAAGTCTCCTGTTGCGCTGCGTAGAATTGTCTCTGCATTGCGCTTACCAGATGCTTTACGTATAAGACGGAAGAGACCCCCGAAATCACCGACGTTTGCAGCCGATTCCATGGCGGAAGCCATTTCATCCCAGTACTGCTTACGGTCAGCCCGAGCAGACCTCGTGGTTTCACGTCTCAGGTGGCGATAATTAGGCGCGTTATTCATCCGGGCATCTCTTGCTTTTTGTGACGCCCGTATCGTGCGTTCAGAGATCCAGTCTTTATGGTGACTTTTGATGGTTCCGAGCGTTTCAAGCGCAGCTTGCTGAGTAGAGAGTTTCAAGTTATTCCATTGATGCTCCACATTGGTTTTATCTACGGCATGAGTTCCATCGTCATCGGAAGTCAACTTTGCAGTGATTGAGGCAGATAGTGCTGTACAACGGGATGGGTCCGTTAGGGTTGCAACATTCAGGCGTCTCGTAGGTTGACGGCGCCGTCGGGACTTGAGATGAAGCCTCAATTTGGCACGTACTAGAGTGTGGTCGGACCCTCCTCGGTTGCCAGTTTCAGCTCCTCGGTATGACCTGCAATCTTCGACAGAAGACATCCAACGCGACCGTACCAGAATGTAGTCGATCTGATTGGCTGTGTGACCATCGTTTGAATACCAGGTGAGCAAATGCTTCCGAGGGTGTTGGAAACGCGTATTGGTAACGCACATATGGTTGACATCTGCAAAGCTGATAAGTCGTGCTCCGTTCTCGCAGCGTTCACCTAGACCAAACTTTCCCAGTATGTGTCTGCTGGATGAGTCAGAAGGTCCTTTTCGTGCGTTCCAGTCACCAGCGACAAACAGTATGTCGCCTCTGGAAATTCCGTTGATAGTCTCTTGCAGTTGGTCGTAGAACTCACCTTTCACATCTGAATCAGCTGCGAGGGTTGGTGCGTAGACGGCTACCACTGTGATGTTGAAAGATTACCCTCTCAGTCGTACCGTTGCGATCCTCGGTGATACAGGATTCCAAGCCAGCATGGCTCTCTGCGCCGTAGGACCAAGTAGAATGGCTACACCGTGTTGTCCGGACCCGTCAACTGGTCCGCTGTGATGCATCAAGTACGTTGATTCTGCCGACGGTACTTTTATCTTCGTTGATCCTGTGCCGGGCAGTCGGACTTCAGACAGGCATGCAACTTCAATCTGGTAGTCATATAAAGATTTGGCCGTGATTGCTTGGCTGCCGATATCAAGCAGTGTTCGAACATTCCAACACCCGAAATAAATAGGTGTTTTCGCGCTGATAAAACCAGATAGCTTTTCACTTGACACCCTAGCCTCTGGGGGAGCACAGAGCGCGTCGCTTGCCGGGGACGCCGTAGCATGAACGGTATTCATAGATTGTGACATTTTCATGGAGTTTCTTGGGAATTTGGTACAAGTGGTGTCCCCTCACCACTCGGCTTTTTGATCGAGGACGCACCTCTAGCCTTTGCACATCCAAGCGCAGTCTGCAAGGCAGCAGTAAGTTGTATGGTTGCCGGTGGCTGTTGAGAGCTCATTCGCCATTCGGAAGTACGGGGTACTGTCCAGGAGTCCATGTAATCCTGTGGCTGTTGTCCCCTTTTGTGGCGGGGAACACACGCCGAGTCATGGTGCCGTCATCGGGCTCATGTGGTATTTTATAGGAGATCCGATTGCCGGTCGGAAATCCACCACGCCCTGGTGACACCACCGCCATGGCCCCGTTAGCCCATGTACGATCGGCCATCGAAATAGGTTGACACCGTCGTACCACGTTGAGGAGGGGATGGTCTTTACGACGGCATGCGTGATATAATCGAGACAACTGATTTTATACAGAAAGAAATTTCAGGATAAATACGTTGTTAGCAACACAGATTGTCTTTAACATTATTATTCTTTGAGGTGAATGTACTTCAAGCTAACAGGGTCCGTCAGTTTTGTGTCTGCATCTACTGACTCCCACAGATGAATAAGCCAGTCTAATCATGATTTTTCGTCGGGAAAATACTGCGAGCGCTGTCACCAGTATCACAACGTATTTCAGTTCAAAAGTGCACCTCTACTCTTTTCGCAGTCAAGTGTGATTTTCATTGCAGCATAAATCTTATTTTTACCTGGCGCTTTATCCTGAAAAATTTTAATGTATTTGGATACGCCTCTAAAGTTGTCCATCTCTTAGATGGTCTGTCAACTAAAAATCGGCCGCAACAACTAACTTGAGCATCTGGCTTCGTGGAACCTCCCAACGCTCTCATTCTTATTAAGTTCACACAATGTCTTACAGTAAAATTCATGAATACGTGTGATGCAGATTGTATGGGTCTAGTTACACGTAACTACAGAGATAGTAAGAACCGCGCTGATATCACTGGGCTACGCCATTGGTTGTTTTCATGTGAGGCCTCGAATTCGGTTCTAATACGCATTAGCAATCGTATTACATTGTTAATAATGAAATGGGTGACAAAGTGCAAGACGTAAAAGACATTTCGTCTGTTGTAAGAAACTTTGCCCGCGGATGCCTAAACTCCTCGTATCCGGACAGGCCATCTAGAAGAAGAAGCGCTCTAAAAAGAAAGCGACACCTTGAGATCATTTACAGTCTACGTACAAAAATTATCCTTCTTGTAATGAATCAACGGTCGAGGATCCTTTATCTATCGAGTTTTCCAATAGATTAGCGAGATCAAGCTACTACAAACACACGTTTTTACAATTCTTTCGTAATTTCTCACTCGTCTCAACGCAATGAACAATTCAGTATCGTCTAATATCGTAAATATCCAGGCAAATCAATATTCAATAAATCTAGATCGAGCATTCACGTCGGCGCTTTTAAAGCGCGGACCTTAAGACTAATTGTGCAACACGAAGCTCTGGCACGTACTCCTGAAAACGTAGACATGCTACGTTTTCGAAACTAGTATCCAGTATGCTATGAGTAGTATAAAACAATGTGAACCATCCTCATCTATGTATTATTGGCTACGAATTATTGTAAGATAGAGAAATCTAAAGTGCAGAATCGATATTGTTCAAGGAGTGAGACATTTCGAACTGAATGGATTTCTTTAAATAGCCAAAGTTATGTCACACTTTCATGCAGACTTGAAACTCATTGAACGCCGATAATGGTGAATAACTTATAGATAGCTTCGCGAGTAGAAACAACTTGCAAAAGTGTAAGGTGATTTGCTGCAAGGCTTCCTCTAGCTCCGAACTAATTTGGCACTCAGAAATATCAAATAACAATTATGTTTACATGAAGCGGTTCCATACTGGACTGCTGTTTGTTTATGAACACGCATTTCGACACTAATCATGCATTTAAGAGTTGTAAATTAGCGAGGATCGATCCTCGCTAGTCAGTTTGCTTTCGTACTCTGATGATGATCATGGAAGGTCGAAAAACATCAGTGCGTGTGCTGGCGATAGTTTTGCTATATTGGTTGACGACTGGTTAAATAAAATTGGTGTTTACTTCAAACTCACAAATTTCATTTAAAGAATTATTACCACCACCAGCAAGTTTACGTGAAAGCCAACTAAAAAAGTCATCATTCAAACAAAACAAGTTAATTAATTAACCGCATTTCCATTGGGAAGTATACAAACTCAGCTCGATCGAAGACAAAACGAAATTGGACATTTTGATCAATCAGATCTTTGTGAAACTATCTGTGCAAAGCTACTACCCGCAGACGCAAAACGCGACGTTGGAAAATAATAGATGATTATTAAAATAATCGTATAACCGATAAAATGTGTTCATTTGATTTAAGGGAAGAACATCTGATAGAATTATCTTCGTCCCTAGTATATGATCATGTCATTAATATGCAATTCTAATTTCAAACCATCGGAAAAATTAGACTTGAATTTCAATCTTAACATCGAAACATCTCAAAGCTGCAAACCCAGATAATCTGCCGCCTATCTTGTTTAAGGATAATGGTGACAGTTTGTAGCGCAATTTCGAACTTCTTAAAATAAGAGGGCCGTTTCGGTTGACATCAGTAGACAAATTTTTGGGTCCATCAATAAGTGCTTCTAATTAGAAAAGTAAATAAGGCTCAATCAATTGCAATGGGTTTGCCACATTTTATGCATGCCTTCAGACCAATTACCCAGTATGGTACTGTTCCCTCGACGAGCGGCAGATTTGCGTAAGACACAAAGTCGGTATTTATGACATCGAATCCTGTTCATTGGTGATCTTACTGCAGATTTTTTACAGTAATTTTCTTGTATCAAGATTCCAAGTTTAACTGTGAAGTGTGATCTTGTCTACTAAGTGGTACAATGATATCGTCTTCCTATTAGATAACATGGCCAAGGTCGTGTCTTGTTTAGACGTATAAGTGATTTCACTTAAGTATTTTCTCAAGATAAAACACAATCTCGGCTAGATCCATTCCTTCATCATTCGTTAGTCTTTTATATCTTAGTTTTTTTAAAAAAATCATGCATTATTCTATTATTATTATTAATATTACCATTACTAATAATATTACTATCATTCGTCATTCTTTTGTACTTTAGTCTTTTATAAAATTATTTGTTATTCCATCACCAATACTAGGACTGTTACTATTATTATTATTATTATTATTAAAATTACTATTATTTAAATTATTATTTATTATTACTATTATAATTTTTATTATTGGAATTTTTATTATTATCATTTATACTAATATTATTTAAATTATGTTGTTCATGCGCAGCGCTGTCCTTAATTTTTATTTTCATTCTGCCTTTCTCTTGTGCGCAGGTCGGTAAAATCTTGAATCCATTAAATTTCCAGTTGCACAGATTTTATTTGCCCTTGATTGATGGGTTCTCATTTTTCTCTTTATTCTGAAGCCATCCATCAGCTACTTTTCTGGAAATGATTTGGGACCAGAATTTATTATTATTATTTAAAAAATTATTAACCTAATCAAAATTTATATCAGTTACATTCTTATTACTTATTAATATTATTACCATTAGTATTATTGAAATTTTTATTATCATTACTATTATTTTGTATTTTATTATCATTCACTTATTCTTATTGAGGTCAGGCGGGGTGAAAATTCAGTTTTTTAATCCTTCTGTATACATGTTTGTGATGATGACAATGATGTAAATCACAATATTTGATGCTGTGTTTAACATTTTTTTCAAATATCCACAAATACAACGCAAAAATGCATTGCTTGGCGGTGATGAAAATGAAGCAAATAAAATTTTCAACCGCCCAGTAATGCTTAACACATGTCCATCGCACGTAAAGACGAACATGTTTCTATGGTATCCACTCGAATGCTCATATTCAGGCGTAAACTGTTAAGATAATTACATGTGGCAATGAACATTTATACAATTACACGAACACTTTTCGTGCGGGCGGTGATAACAATTACAAAAATCAAGATTAAGATCTTGATATAAACACTTGGCCCATTATGTACAAACATTCTTCAGTATAAACCAAGCATTGTATAGTGTAGAAAAGGCAATTAATTAAGTAGACCGGTTTCGTACTTATTGTGAACGCGAATAGGATTCGAACCTAGACACGTCTGCTCCGGAGTCTGTTGCTATAACCACTGAGCGGGGTAGCTAATAATGAGACTGGTTTATGTGAATTGTTTATTTCTTCACCCAAAATGACAGGCTTATTACGAAACATTAGTTAGTTTATAATTGACAATGGTGTATAGTGTGCACCAGGTAGGCTGTCGTTAGAGCGCCAAATTCCGAGACAGATGTGCCCAGATTCGAGCCTGTTCGCAGCAAATTCTGGCTACAACGTGATGAGTTCCAAAATAAGGACGAAACCAGTCTATTGCATAAACTGACAAGATCGCCACCTTGATTATAGTAATTGTTATAACCGCCCACGCAACCAATGTTCGTTTAATTATTTGGCATTGTTGATAATTTCATTTCCGAGTAGTATTGTAGTAATCTAATTGACTGCTGATAGACAGCAGAAAAAATAAGCAAATACATTTAACGGCCGATAGCACGCATATATTAAGGCATAGCATACAACCGCGTTCGAATTTTTCTAAAGCACTCAAATAAAACAAAACGCTACTATTTAAAAGCTAAGTGAAAGTTAATAAGATTTTTTTTAATTGAAATCAATTTCATCAACCAAATCATCTTTTGCGACTTTAGCAGAACAGAAAATATGCAAAAATATAAATAAAAAAGAATGCTCAAAACAATTTTGAATCACTAATAAAAATTGAAAACACCTTTTCAGTTTTAAACACAACAAATTTGTACAAAGGTAAAGGAACCACGTGAAACTTCAGCAGGCTCCTAAACAAATCACTGCATTGTGCAGTCAGTATAACATAAAGGCGTCCATCAGTCCAATGTGCGCAGGATAGCTAGAATCGCGTGCCATCCAGCGTGATCCCAGCTTTCTCTAAAGCAAGTACCTGTTAGAATAGCATATGCACTTCGTTGGCATCTTATTAGTAACCATGATTTTCTTTCGTGAGTGGTAGATTTGCACTGTCAATTCCGCAAATATCGGATTGATCCTTATTTCCAAGAACGCGTTGAGTTTGACTTCGTAGTAGCTGAGTGCTAATTCATACCCTCGCTACAAATGCTTCCAAATCATTCGTACTAACCAATGGAAACGAGGTACGATCTAATCCCGATATATATATATGCAATCAAATCACACAAACTCGTGCAGGTCTCTCCAAAAACTCCATTCATCCGAGCTTAAATAGTCCCTAATAGTGTCCGTCGGATTTAGCAGCATTGTAGTACCTCTACAAGACTAAATGGCTTTTCCACTTCATAAAAACGAGCACAGGAATATATCTCGTAGTTATACTGATACGTCAAACCGACAATGGTCACGCTGATTAGATTTTTAAGTTTAATGCGCCATACTTTAAAAACTGGAAATGCCCGAATTTCCATGGATGATAGATCACCACTATCGTGTCGTATGTGTGCAATGGATTTAAGAAATTGTTATGCTTGGAAGTCGCTTCTAACTCATTTCCACAATCAAGCCAGTGTTCAACTTCATACTCTTCGTATCTGACATCACACTCATTGCCAAGATTACGAGCCGTGATGCAACTTCTCCTCAGTATCAAAGTAGTTGACGCGTCTCGAAGAACTTCATTGCTAGTTAAGATTTTACACAGGTACTCAGGCCTAATCTTTGGCAGACAAACCGCTAATTGCTAAAGCTTTCCATTCAAAGCGATATAAATGTTGTATACGCTTTCAGCAATAGCTACTGGGAATCTAGTAGAAAAAAAGTTGTCCATGAGGGCTTACTTTACATTTGTATTCACTTTCAGAATACGGAAATTCACTCGTACTACGTGCGATCAAATGAACTAGAATTTTAAACGGTTTCTGATGGCCATAATACTTTGATCAGATTCAAATGTTGAACAAGTTGTGCACCTGAGATAGGCTCAAACATCTAGAGCGGAAGAAGCCCACCGTTTGATTATCAGAATGTATCCTACCAGGATGTTCCTACTTTATTATTAACGTCACTACACCTTTCAACATCACAATAAATATCAATCGTAATATGATTCAGTGTTGCAATGGCGATTACTTTGACTTTGAGATCTAAGGGCTGAACACAGAAATTGTCTGCGACAAGATGCTACAGAATATCACTAATATAACTTATGATCTTAATCAAAGTTAACAGTTAAATTCCACCCGGTTTATGTGCAAAGATACATGAGATATTTTCTTTTGTGCTTTTATGTTTCTAAATAAACAATCAAAATGCGTATCACTTACAAAGAACTCAATAAAGGCAAGTTGTCCATCATTTAGTGGTATCATGAATTGCAACGACAAAAACCCACGCTGGTTTAGACGCAGAGATACACGACTGGCAATGTTAAGAACACGACCGATTGCAGCACGTAACGTAGCCAAACGGTAGCGTGATATCCGCGGCATAAGCATCTGACTTTTGTTTGTAGGCTTTGACGGTAATCCTGCAGTTTCGAAGCCTGATTCGTGCATGTCACTATTGTTAGTGTCACCTAAGGATAAAAAGAAAAACAGCAATATCTCACTGGAATAACGCGCAGACTAATACGAGTCGAAGCATGAAATTACCTCTATTTTGCCAGATTTTAAATTGAGAAAAATATTTTACCCATTTTATTGTACCATTTATGATCAAGAAAACAATACACAATTGTAAAATGCGTGACAACCTCCCGTGCACAGCTGGAATGTAGCCATGCCCAGGGTGATGAGACAGAAAGGTGACCAGGTCCGTAGTTGAACTCGAACAGACACACAGCCTCGTCACGCTCTGTGAGCCAAGCAGATTCACATCATTGCGGTTCAACACGCAGGGCCAGGTTCAGCTGACGTCCCGGTGATACGCACTGTACGAGTGATTCCTAGAAACACGATCTTAGTCACAAATGATTGAAAAGCACAATTTCTACGAAACAAAATGCAATTGAGCAAAGAAAACTTGACTCTATTTAAACTCAGCCAAATTAACAACGATGACCTTTAAATGAAGTTTGTATGAATGATTCTTTGAATGAAGTTTGCGAGCTTGAAGTAAACACCAATCCCATTGTATTTAACCAATGGTCGTAAAACAGAAAAAAACCACCGTCAGTCACACGTTCTGACGCGTTTCGACCTTCCATGATCGTCATCAGAATACGACTGCAAACTGACTAGCGAGGATCAAACTGCAATGCATATATAAGAAAGCAAAACTAAATATGCGGCTCTTGCATACATTATACCTGACTGGAAATGTCAACTGCACAATTTCTATGCACTGTATGAGTAATCCCTAAAGGCGCGATCTTACTCACAAATGACTGAAAATCTCAATTGCTATGAAACAAAAGGCCACTAAACAAAGCAAACTTTAAATTCAGCCAAATTAGTAATAGGGTTAGGAAAAAGAAGAGTGGAAAATCTGTGTTCCAACGTCATTTTCAACCAAGCAGCTGATGGAAGGATTAAAAAAGAAGGGACAAATGAGAACCCATCAATCAAGGCCAATAATCGGAGCACCTGAAAATGTACAACATTCAAGATTTTACTGACCTACGAGTGCTATCAATTGTCCCGCACAAGAAAAATGCGGTCAAATCCACAACAAGAAGGACAGTACTGAGCCAGAAGATTCAACAATTAAGTACTACTTAAATAAAAATACGACCGGACATTGATCCAACGTTTTAACCAATACAAAAGAAGGAAAATACAAATTGTAAGGCAGGTGGAACATACTTCATTTTTGAAATTATGTTTAAAATTTAGTACTTTACGTAAATGCTTTAGTTTCAGACTACCATTTCAGCTAGATAGAGTAGGAAATGTTCTGAAGCAGGAACTTTCTGTACATTTAATGATATTATCGGTAAAAGAATCAAGAAAAAAAGAAAATATGAACCAATTAGAGAAAAAACTAAAATAAGATAAAAGTTGCATTTGATATTACATTCAATGGACCTTAAATATATAGAAGAGTTCACTGATAAGGCTAGGAATTAAGAAATTCAAAAGGCTAGAAAGAGACACGAGAAGAAACTAGCAAACCTGGGAATCTGTAGGCCGGCAAGAAATATTCCAAACGATTCTGCTAAACTGGTAATAAATTTATCATCTATGGATCTCAATGAAAATAGAAAGAGGATACTTAACCTGGGACTTAACAAGGCTGTTCCTATAGAATATATACATAAGAATAAAATTATTACTAGTGTTAGAACATAGAGAGGGTAAATGTAAGTTATTTGAAAAGATTGAGATCGAATTTGCCATCTAATAGGGTTATATGCCTTAAAGTAGATAAAAATGAAGCAACAGTGCTAATGATTCAGTGGGATTATAATAATAAGATGTATGTGCAATTAAATAATAAAGAAGTTTATAATAAACTAAATAAGGACCCAACGGACAAGTTACAAGGTGGGATTAAAACTTTAATTAAACAAATTATTGGATCTGGAGAATTACATTCAGTGCTTGGAAAATCATTAGTACAAAAAAACACATTACCTCACAGAATTTAGTAAAAATTTATAAACAAGATGATCCACTTAGGTAAATTGTGAATGTCCATAATTCTCCAACATATAAAATGTCCAAATTTCTGTTCCATAGAATAAGAAAATACACCTATTTTCTAGATTATACATTAAAGAACATTTATCACTTAACTGACATTATTGGTAAATATAAATTATTAGAGAATGATAAACTGGCAACCCTGGATATGGTGTATACGTATACGAACATTCCGGTACAGGTTGCATTAGAGTGTGTCTAACGTTGTCTAATGGAATACCCTGAAATACTAGAAGGTAGTAAAATTATGTTAAGGAGTATTATGGAAATGTTTAAAATTTGTATGTCCTCTACATACTTTATATTTAGAAATGAATTCTACCTACAAGTTAAAGGTGTTCATATGGAACAATCATCATCGGTCCCAGTCGCTAATACTTACATGCATTATTTAGAAATAAATCTTTTATTCAGATTTCCCCTCCAACCAAACTTATATTTAAGATTCTTAGATGACATCATCTTAATTTGGAATCACGGGGACAATGAGTTGGAGAATTTTCTGCATTTAGCTAATCAACTGGGAGAGGTAAAATTTCCATTGGAATAAGAAAGAAAAGAACTATCATTTCTAGATGTAAAATTAAAACGAATTGGTCAGACATTAGAAAAAGATATTTCCAGGAAGGATACTTATTCTGGTATCCTCCTGAATTATTCCTCTAATCGCCCGTTTGAGATGAAAATAGGCATTCTAAAATCTATGATAATAAGAAGTCTTAAAATAGTGGATTTAAAATATAGGGATAAAGAATTGATGAAATTGAAAGAAATATTCAAGATAAATGGTTATCCGGAAAAATAAACTGAGAAAATCATAAACAAGATACTATTGAAATTTAATAGAAAAATAACCCAATAGAAACAGGTAAGGGATTTAGAAAATCAAAATGAAGATGAGCACAGATCTCTGGTTCTACCAGATTCTAAATTAAGTAGAAAAATAGGACATTAGCAACGAAATACAACATAAGAACAGTGTTAAGACAATCAGTTACAATAGACAATATGCTACCGATTCAGAAAGAAAAAATAGAACCGCTCAACACATCACGGGTTTATGAGATACCTTGTAAAGATTGTAATCTCAAGTATATAGATGAAACCATGCGTCCAATAAAGGTACGCAGAGAGGAAGATAAAACTACATGCAAATATAAACATAGTCATAGATCAGATCTAGTCAGGCGCTCAATGTTGACAGGTCATCAGATAAACTGGAATGGCTGTAAAAAGGTTGCACTATGTAACCGAAATAGATTAACTAGGTTGATTAGAGAATCAATTGAAATAAAATGAGGAATGATCGTCATGAATATGACATCTGTATAAAAATCATTAGGCCCAATATTTAATGAAACCTTCTCGAATGGAAGGAACTGTAGATTTGAGGCTTTAGAGCTAATAGTAAATCCAACTAAGACACCGCGACTATGAATCTGAGATATAAAACGGAACAAATTATATGACGTTAGAAAGAGGTAATTTGGATATAGTTATAGTAAATAGTGTGCTTTCGTGGAAACATACACACACACATATAAATAAATAAATATATATATATAATATATAAATACATTAATAAAGTATTGATGGATGGAAATGTTAATATTTAAATAATATCTGAGTGGACCTCACATAGTTGCTTAAATGTCTATTTAGATATACAGGAAGTTATAGCGTGTGGATGTATATATATAAATGGATGTTTTTAAAAGATGTGAGTGTATATATATATAATTATACATATGTAAATTAATAAAATTGAAATAAATATAAAATATTGATAATTTATTATATATAGATATATTAATGTTTATTTGGTTGAGACGATTCGCCAGTGTAGGCTCCGTATTTGGTCTTGTCCAAACGATAGAATAATACTATATTCTTTCAACAGTTTTATTAACCTCTCTCTCTCTATAACCTATTGCAAACAGGATAGGATTAGGTAAACTGGGGTATTTGAGGATTACTGCAATATTGAAATCAAAAAATTTTGTTGATCCTTCCATGCGTCCGGAACAGCAATTAAAGTAATGACATTGTGAATTGGCGTGTATGTCAATCCATAAGGTTTGTTTATAGTTATTCAATAAATGTCACATTAGTAGAGTACACGTATGTGTTTATAGGTGGTTGTATGCGGAATTAAAATGAATATAAATGTATCTGTCTTGAATGAGGATACCACATTTTCCACAAATTGTGTTTTATTCCTGTGCATATAGTGTCAACCCTGAAGATGAGACTGGAAATAAGGTCTCGAAAATTAGGAAAAATAAGTGGAAAATCTTGTTCCAATGTCATTTTCAGACAAGCAGCTGATGGAAGGCTTAAAAAAGAAGGGACAAATGAGAACCCATCAATCAAGGCCAATAATCGGAGCACCTGAAAATGTACAGGATTCAAGATTTTACCGACCTACAAGTGCTATCAATTGTCCCGCACAAGAAAAATGCACTCGAATCCATAGTATGAACTATGTTTAACATGCTGTTGGCTATAATGTGAGTTAATAACTTGTTAACTGCATGCCTACTGTTAGTAGGAATTAGTAAAACTTCAGAATCTCTTGCCTCATGAAAAGCAAATAACTTCATTCGCCTGCTGCCATTCATTGTTGAAACTAGGTGAATAAATTGCGTTTGTTTTTCATAAGTTATATCAATCTCCCACAAAGTAATCAATAAAAAAATTTACAAAGCAATTTGTTTTCTTTTTGCTATTTGTTTCAACGAACGACCGGAAACTCGAAAAGTCTAATGGACCATTGGACGGTATACATCAGACACTGATTCCCTCTCGCCTACCATCAGTCATAACTTCGCTCAAAGGAAGCCAGTGAACCCTGTACGAGACACAAGCTTCAATCTAGTCGACTTCATCCTAGTCAATACTACCCTAAATAAAATCAATATCCACGACAAAGGTCTCCGTCGGTCGACTTCTGACACCGGTTCGCCATCACTTTCGAACTCACACTCAAAGTCATCTGTCCGACACCAGTCTAACCCGCATTGATGCTCGGACCCTTCATAGATTGTACTTCAGTTGATCCTATCTAGTTAAAATGGAATCTCTCTTTTTCACCAGATCGAACTATCATGAAGTTGATGAAAACACTTCTCTTCCTCAACTCCTTCCTCCCCTGTGGTTAAATACTTCATTTCATTCATCTCCACATATCCTACCTTGGATTTGGTACTTCAATGGTTGGGCCTGTTGGCCTTTGTTGCCAAATAAATGTATTATTATTATTTATTACCATAAAAATTGTGACACACAATCACACGCACACCAGTCGCGCAATACCATCAATTAACGCCAATTTCACTGATTATTAAGTGTTTTTACCTCTCATAACAACGCTTATGCACCAACCATCACAGACAGCAATAAAAAGCTTTAAGTAACCTACGATTCACTGTCATAGCACCATGTGGAGAGAAAAAAATTAAACAAAATGTAATGTTAATGACAAAATTTATAATCTAAAACAAAGTATACTAAACAAGAGTGATTTACGAAAAAGAGAATCTAGTTCAGAAAGAGATATTTACCTAGATAATGTACAGAAAAAGGCAAACTAGGCCTCTACACAACACCATAATGGCAGAGTTAGATTTAAGGCGAGGCGCATTTGGCAATTCAGCTTCTTTGAGGTTTTTATTGTATCGCATCAAAGACACGACAGAACCTCGCTGTCAACAAGCTCACCACTTAGCTCAATTTCGATGAATATGGCTAATGGTTCACAACCAATAATCCTCATCCTCATAAACGAACGGATCCTATACTAACCAACTAAGTTGTAGTTTACTCCATATAATTCCGCCATGCCAAAAACTGCCCACCTTGTTTTTTACAATCGAATTGAAGTCATAAACAAAACATGACAGAAACAGCGCATTCGTTGGTGCTTCAGTTGCTATTCTAAGAAGGAGCACTTGCTTGCCTATACAAAGACACGTCTATCGATCTCAGCGTTGCATATTCTCTGTTGGTAACCAATACGATCTATGCGAACCAAACAAAGATGTTCAAATAAGCATCAGCGTATTATGTCTTTGACCAAATTCCGCTAGTGTGTTACAAAACCGCATGTTCTGATATATTGTACACACGACCTTTAAGGCAGAGTGAGATAGGCTTGGTTCTCAAAAAATGGAGACGTTTGGAGAAAGCTACTCTAGCTTTCACGATTTTTATATTCACCTCCTAACTCATATTGCACTAATAAGGAGGAAATTAAGGCAACTTTTAAATATTAGAGGGCGCTATATTCATTATATGGATAACGGTAATATTATCTCGATTAATAAAGCGTTTAGCCTAGATCGCGAACAGTACATGTAAAACAGCCAATATTAAATTTAACCTATTATTCCGTGAATTACGTTCCAGCAACTGATATTCTGTGAAGACATCATTCATGGCACGTTGCAGAGTAACTAAACCATGTAACTTGCAAATGTTAAATCCATTTTTCAAGGAACCGATGAGAGTTCCATGCATTTAATAATGCAAGTCTAGATTTCTGGCACCGCAAGTTCCAATAGGGCCCAACCATGAAATAAGCAGGACTTTAAATAGGATCCTGAGAAGGGGATGATTCTCACAAATCCCACACTAAATTTAAGTCAGGAATGGCATGTAATAAATAGGCGAAATAGCCAACTTCCTCAATAATTATGTGCAATCGCAACAGTTTAGATCTATTTTTTTCTAATTCCATACATTCAACGGAATTGCCTAAGCGACATGGCGAGCAGAAATCGTAAGCGGCATTCTAGGACTACTCTCACCTATTCAAATAGTGATCATTAGCTAAATGGGACAGCGAAGGAACATCGAACAAGGCACGATATGATGTCGAAATCTTTGTCCTAGATTAACGCGTCACCTTGTTTTTTATTAAGAGTACCGAAACTAACCAAGCAACGGAAAATATAGCAATTCAATTCAGAAAATACTTATGACTAGAAGGAAATTGAATAACAGGTCAGATAAATGGAAGAGCATTTCTAGAGGGGCGAACAGTCTGGCTAAAATAGCAAAAGCAAAACTGAATCCTTAAAAAATTTCGACAGTCGATTTGGTGACACGAGAGCAAACACAGACGAAGTATTTTACGATTGACAGTGAAGCGATGTTCAGCACAAGTTCAGACTTCAAACTAAAATACGAAATAACAACCGTTTGAAATAAATTTAGATTCAGAGCAAGGCAGATGGACACATCCTGTGTACATTTAATGGTCTCGGGACTTAGTCTTCTATTTAATATAGCAATGCGGCATCGCGGCACATCCCAGATCAGTCAGCCGGCTATCGATACCGATCTCCACTTCTAAAAGTGTAGAAGCGGCCTCAGCACGGACAATAGGGAAAACCTGATGGAGGAGAGACAATGACGCATTATTATGTAATACTGCAGAATTATGTAGGAAACTGAATTGAAAGAGAGTACATAGTGCAGAAAAACAATAGGGTGATGCTGATAAAATAAATAATGCCCATAAATGCAACGTAAAGCAGACATCCTGTTGAAGAATATGATTTCTGGTCACCACCCTAGCTGAGTCAGCAGGATTTAAATTTCCTGTCTTCTTAAATTCTCTAATAAAATAACAATGCCAACTTTCATGCAATATACAACGGACTCGTTCCACAGCAGTTGGCTTGATTATAAACATAACCTTTAGAACTCGTGTGCAACACTACGGCAGTCTTCAACTAAGCTAAGATAGAACCTGTCCAAGTATATCTCAAACTCAACTTCAGTAATTTATTTGGCATGGTACAGTCATCAACTTTTCGATTACAGAGGAGCCAATGTCAGTAAAGAGGGACCAAGCCTCTCTAATGTACCCAATGTTCCGCTAGTCTACCCAAGCTTTGAGTGTATTAAAATGTATCTTGGCATCATGAGCAAGTGACTGACGTCGAGAACAATAGCAGCCGATCACTCTTGTGATTCCTACCATCAAATGGATTTGTCTCTGTAGGCTGGTGAGTAGGATGCGAAATCGGCCTTCTCATACAGTATTAAAGCCAATGCAATCAACTATTCAAAACCAGGTAAGATTATGACGATGCATCAAAGTGCGTCGTATAGAACAGGTCAGTTGGTAATGACCTAAACAAAACCGCGAAAAATACATCGATTAACAAAGTTGTCCAAAAGTTGTCATCTACAGTGGCCCATCTGGAACGTCTACGCAACATAAAGTAGGACGCTTGGTTTGAAGACGTTGACTTGTTTCTAAAGTGGTTTTCGTGACTTGAAAAAGGCAGCTGCAAAAATGATACAAAGTCGGACTACCGCGGAAGAAGCCGTTTCGAAAAATGTCACCATAAATTCAATGTAGAAGAATAAATTATCTGATAATAGGGCGCTGTTCGGAACGATTTTAGGCTCCGGATCAATGGTACCCCTAACAACTGCTTTAGAGACATTAAGTTTCAAATAGTTTCGAATGTAAACATGTTGAACAAAAATTGTTCTGTTCTGCAGCTCTTCTTCCATTTCAGCAGACAGAAAAGCATCGACATCGTATTCGAGATAGGAAAACAGCATTGACAAAATAACAGAACAAGATGGGAATAACAGAGGCACAGGTAACTGTAGCTAACACAGGAGGCGATGAGACAGGACGGTATTTTCCATATTGATCTCGTAACATGAACGAAGGATCACTCAGTTGGTTACTACGATGTCTGTGATATTTAGCATATTTAAGCGTTCTGAAGCACTTAACGAGCTGTTCCACAGATCCTAGTGAAACGCATATACCTCTGAAAGAATTAATACGCCTAATATGTCAGATCTATGAGTACAATTTGAAAGAGACGTAAAATTTCCAGGCTGCTTCTTATTCGTTTGCAACATTAAGTCAGTTTTAATTATTATCCATCATATGGCTAGTACCAAACTCATTCCGACGCTTACGCAATAGCCTCGTTTTCAATAGCTTTGTATTAGTAAAAGTAGTGAACGATGTCTGAAGTTTGAAGCCCTAAGGACAAAATGAATCCTTCTCCAGCTATCTTATGGTGCGCTACCAACGGTAGGTAAATTTGAGGCGATAGAAGCATAAATTTATCTGAAAGCTGCTTTATTTATCCGAGTTTTGTGCACAGAAATTCGCGCAGATAAATCAGGATAAAATAAATCACAATTCACAAATAATATTTTAGCGTTGCAGCAGTCGTAATTAAATGAGCAGTTTGGTTTAAACTGGAAATACACAATATGGTAAAGATGAATTATTCACAATACAATTTCTTCGTCCATGTTTAACATTCATTCATTAGTAGTAAGAACAGTCTGTTGACTCAAAAATTGCTAAGGTATTTATACACCGGAAATTTCATAATCATTCTCCGCTTTAGACTACCCAGACATCACCTTTGGATGGCTAGAATTGCAGAAGTAGACCAGCAATCTTATAAACTTACACCACGATATGCAATATCGTTCACCTGATGGAAGAGCATCATAAACTCACCAAACGAGTCATTTGGATAATTGAAGACCCGGGTCAATAACAGAGTAAACTGGATCTCGTGTGAAAGTACCGTCAAATATAAATTAATTCATAGGTTCCTCTGAGACCATTTTTGCGAGACACCTATATCTCCGTTGGTGTATATGAATTAGACCAAATTTATTCAAGTCAATAGTATGAGTAATGCACTACGGCAATTAAAACTAATGAGCAGTTTATCAGCGCATATATATATATATATATATATATATATATATATATATATATACCTATTACGTAGAATCAATTAGGAACTTAAGCAACTAGCAGCTAACTGTTCATAGCAATAATTATGAGTTTCATAAATTCTATAAATCACACAAAATCAGATATATTTCTTCCGCACGAGGAACTAAGAAAGGAATCCAGAAGGTAGACTAAACCAGTCTATTATATCGAATACTTCCAGTTTCCCTTAGAATTTTTGCCGGCTTACTTCGATCTCGGTCAAATGAATAATACATATGACAACACTTCCGACAGAACATTTCGAGGTAAGAGCATAGATTGTTTTTGCACGCTTTTATGTAATACATGCTAGCCATGTATTATTATAATAAAATTTATTAGTCAGTTATCAAATAAATTAGCCTAAAACCAATATGGTAGTTAATATAAAAATAGTTCTTTGTGAGCGGCTGAAAATGCACACAACACCTGAAACTGGCATTCAAAGTTTGCTCTCATTGCGTCGTTATCAATTCAGCAGATATTAAATGTTGTCCACACAGTAAAGACAAACATGAATCCTGTCGCAACATGAAATAAATATTCATTTAATACTAATACAATTCATAATATTATTCCCCATACAATAAGCAACGATCTACCGTTTAGCAAAAATGAGTCGACCATCATTCCTATATTCAAAAAAAGCAATCGTAATTTGTGCGATAATCGTCGTGATATAAGGTTCCGCTCAGGACGAGGTTGTATATATAATATTTTTAAGTTAAGGCAAGTGCTTGAGCAGCGACAATTATATCACCGTCCCATAATAGCCTTCTTTCTAGGTCGTTCTAGCAATGCATTTTTACGCGCAGTTTTACTATACGCTAGTGAAATTTGGCCTCTTAGAGTTGATGATCTTAGACGCTTACGGGCATTCAACAATCGTTGATTGAGAAGCATAGCACATGTTGGTTACCAACAACAAGTAACCAACGTTGACATCCGTAGACGTACTTTTGGATTTGCCAACAAACTCCTTGTTAGAAAAGCAAATAAGGCTCCATCAATTTCTTTGGCTCGTTCGCGTTTTGCGTATGCCCTCATTTCAATTTCCCAGAAGAGCTCTGTTCTCTCATCCAGCACCAAATTGACGTAAGAAACAAGGTGGGCAGATTTTGACATGGTAGAAACAGTTGAAGTCACGTCCATCCAAATTAGGTAGTATAGGACTCACTCCTATGCCAGGATGGGTCCATGTACGCATCATAGCTCTTGGATAGAAACCCTTCGCGATATGGCATCGAATCGAGCTCAGTGGCGATCTTGTTGCAGATGTTTAGTAGAATCATCAACGTAACTTTCTTTCCTTAGTAGGGCAAAGTCAGCTGTGAGGTTTGGTTTTGTTATGACGTGATACAATGAAACCCGCAAGGAAGCTCGATTGCTGATATTGCCTTGAACTAAAGCTGACTTGGCCATAATGGTGTTGTGCAAAGGTTTAGTTTGCCTCACTTCTGAGTTATTGTGATAGATATACTCATAGTAACTTGGTACTGTCTTTCTCTTTATATATCTTTCGTAAATCTCACTAATAGTTTGTGTGAATAAATTCTTTTTTGTCGTTATTTATAATTTTTTGTTTCGCTTCTTATGGTTATTTGGCAGTGAAATATTAGTCACTTTTGGCTTTTGTATGACTGAGCATGATGATGATGACGCTGCTGCTTATTAAAAAGAAAAATCTTTAAGAGCTCAGATTACTATTTACAAACTATGAAAAAATAGTAAACATGTAACGACATTCAAAAAATTTTTTTTTATCAGCATACAAAACTTACATTTTGGTCCTATAGCGGAAATATTACTGGGACATTCAAACAGCTCTACAAGATCACTGCCTCGAGGAACATCAAAGTGTGTAGCACCGGACAAACCAAACGTTGAAAATCGTAATCGAGGCTGTGGTGTACCTTCGGGAATCACTGCTAATTCTAGAATATCACTAGTTTGATCTAGTTCGGAAAATACTTCACGTAAGCACTCCGCCTAAAACATAATTTCAAAATAATAATACATGCAAAATAAATTTTAAACTGTCAATAAACGTCAGATAATTAAAATCTAATTGGACCAATAGTATAAACAAACCTTAAATCTAGCCACGTATAGAGCTGCAAGACTTTATGCTTAATTATGTACATACAATAAATTACAGTATCAGAACAGGATTTCATTATATTTTGTTTGCTGAAATAACCGAAATATTTTACAGTTTGAAAGATGATATATACCAAAACGAAATTCGTTTGTAGCAAATTTATAACAAGGGAAACCAAATGTTCAAGAATACCGATTTCCTATTCAACATATACCATGCTAATGTTTAACCAACTATACAGATATAACTGAAATCATACAATAATTTAATTCTACATCTCTTCACAAATTGGCATGATGTCTAAATTCTTTTGGAGATCACGGTTGACTCGCTGAACCTTATCATTGAAAGTAACCCCAACAGTTATCCAGTTTGAGCAAATATCCAGTCAATTATTGTTGAGATAATATGCTAAAACAAATGAACATCTAGGTCTCTCACACAGTGGAATATAGAAAAGCCTAAATCAATAAGATATTATTGACCAGGTTATGCTACCCGGCCCAACTTGCCGTTAGATGTTCACCGCTTCACACACAATCTCTAGATTATTGAGATTCTGGGGACCGATGTACCGAATAATATTGTTTAGTGATGAAATTGATAGACTGACTCCGCGGCAGTTCAAGCTACCCGATAAACACAATTTGTAAGCAGATCTCTCAGTAAACGCTATCAGCATTCCAAAATTAGATTGCCGAGCATGAAATGTCGATAAAATATAAAGTATTACGTTGTAAAATACCACCTTGTCGTTCGATTGGTAATGACCTTTACCAAACAAAGAGAATATCTCAGTCCAATAAAGCTTCCAAAGTGATGGAAAAAATACCCATACGTTTCGACGACAAAACGAGTCAATGATTCACTCGACAAACACCCACACATAGGTGTGGCGTTCGCTGGAATGAGTGTACACGTGCAGTAACTGATTACTTGTCAAACCAAGATATCATCATCATCCTCATCATGTCCAGCCACACAAAAGTCAAAAGTGACTAATGTTTCACTGCCATATAACCATAAGTGAAAAAAAGTATAAATGAATTTAGACAAATTATTAGTGAGATTTACGAGAGAGAGAGAGAGAGAGAGAGAATGTGCCAGAGGGAGAAGGAATACATTGCTACTATGTGTAGATTTATCAGGATAACTCACAGAAATGAAGCAAACTAAACCTCTCCACAGCACCATTATGGCCAAGTTAGCATTCGGGCAAGGCGACATCAGCAATACAGCTTCCTTGCGGATTTCACTGTATCACGTCATAAACAAACCAAACCTCACAGCTAACTTTGCCCTACTAAGTAAACAAAGTTACGAAGATGATTCTACTAGACATCTGCAACAAGATCGCCACTGAACTCGATTCGATGCCATATCGCTAAGGGTTTCTAACCAAGAACTGAGATGCACACGAGGACCCCATCCCGGCAGACGAGTGGGTCCTATACTACCCAATTTGGATGTAAGTGACTTTAATTGTTTCTGCCATGTCAAAATCTGCCCACCTTGTTTCTTACGCCAATTTGGTGCTGGATGAGAAAACAGAGCTCTACTGGGCAATCGAAATGGGCATACGCAAAACGTGACCAAGCC
Organism: Eudiplozoon nipponicum; assembly: GCA_029291075.1. NCBI lineage: Eukaryota > Metazoa > Platyhelminthes > Monogenea > Mazocraeidea > Diplozoidae > Eudiplozoon > Eudiplozoon nipponicum. The sequence goes on along the minus strand of JAQBSW010002186.1, from coordinate 10,401 downwards.
AACGAAGTTGATGGAGCCTTATTTGTTTTTCTAACGACGAGCACTTATTGTCAGATCCAAAAATACATCTACGGATGTCAACGCTAGTTATTCGTTGTTGGTAACCAACATGTGATATACTTCTCAAACAACGATGATCGAATGCCTGTAAGCGTCTCAGATCATCAACTCTAAGAGGCCAAGTTTCACTAGCGTATAGTAAGACTGTGCGTACAGATGCATTGTAAACACGACCTTTAAGGCAAAGTGAAATATTCGCGTTTCTCCATAAGTGACGAAGGTTCGAGAAACCTACTCTAGCTTTCGCGATCCGTATTCTCACCTCGTCGGACATATTGCCTACATTATTGATAGAGCTCCCAAGATATGTAAACCTGTCGACTATGTCAAGATCTTCATTCTGCAGTCGCAACGTTGGAGTGAGTGGTGGGTGATCCTGTAACAGTATCTTACATTTAGAGAGTGTGAATTTCATATCGAAAGACGGAACAACGTCTGTTAAACTATTCAAGGTAGACAGGGCAGCATCCCGATTGCCGAATAATAATACGATATCGTCCGCATAGTCAAGATCGACTAGTTTATCGCCCGGGAGAACTTCAACTCCAGCATGCTGAAGGTGTGAGTGTTTTTCATAATAGCATCGATTACAAATTAAACATAAAGGAGGAAAGTGGACAACCTTGACGAACACCACCGCTGGTTGTAAAGTTATGCGTTAATTCATTGTAGACCTTAACGCGACCAGAATTATGTGTAGAAAGCTCGTATAATATTAACAAATTTTGTGGGCACACCGCTTTTCGACAAGATATGGAATAAAACATTGCGATCCACCGAATCAAGTGCACCCTTGAAGTCTAGAAAGACGACTATAGTGGGACGGTGATATAAATATCTCTGTTCGAGAACTTACCTTAACGTAAAAATATTATATACACAACCTCGTCCTGCACGGAATCCGGCCTGTTCTTCTCTTGTATGTGATTCACGTGAAGCGCTAAGACGACGTAGGATAAGCGAAGCAAATAACCTTGATACGACCGGAGTCAAACTTATACCACGATGGTTATCGCACGAATTACGAATGCCTTTTTTGAAGATGGGAATGATGGTCGACTCATTCCAGTCAAGTGGTACGGTTTCCTCATTCCATATAGTATGAAAAAGTTTGGTCAACGCTCCTGAAATTATATCGCCACCATCCTTAAACAATCCCGGAAGCAGATCATCGGGGCCGGCGGCTTTGCGGCGCTTAAGTGATAGGATTGCATCGCGTACTTCTAACTCGGATGGTTCTTCGGGACTAACATTCCACACTGTTGATGCAGACATGCTTTCGGGAATCGGAACTGACGCGGGTGGCCAAGAAAATTGATCTCTAAAGTGTTCAGCCCACCTGTCAAGACGACTTATTTTATCAGTTATTAATTCGTTGTTACTATCATTTATAGTTTCGCTAACTTTTAACTTTCTCGGACCTGTTGCGCAGATAAGTTGGAACAAACAGCGACTATTACCTGACGCGAAAGCTACTTCCATTTCTTCAGCCTTTCTAGTCCAAAACTTTTCGAGATCGATATATACAAGAGCACATATACACAGATATGGCATACACTTGTCTATTGAGTCGTCAATAGCGTTATAAAATCACTAATTTTTTCGATGAGTGTACACATGAAGACAAATACACACACATACATGACAAACACCTGGTGAAAAGACAGTTATGCTTAAGAGACCTATTAATAAGTATAAATTATATAGTTTAAACAAAATTTTCCACTTGACATATTGATTGTCAAATTGTATGTGGGATGTGCTTTCTGTTGAAAAAGGCTTCCGAAACCGGAAGTCGAAATATTCAGAGTTAAATAGAAGACAATGAATGCAAACACCTTTTTGAGCCCAACAAGGAAAAGGTAATTAATCTATTTTCTGTCGTGCAACATGTTTCTTTCAAAGCTTATTTAGGTACCAAATACGGTGCTATGTCAGTGAATCTGAATAATAGATATCATTAAATCAAGAAGCAATTAGTAAGACAAGTGGAAAACATTAGTTTTATTCAAATCTGTTTAAAACATTGCGTAATTCCTAAATTTTTTAAATTTAAACTGCCATTTCATTTAAATGCTAAAGGTAGATGTCTTAAACATGAACTAACTTTGAAGAAAATGAATACGTTTGTTCATGATTTAGAAAAACGCAAAAATGAGCTGGTTACAGAGAAAACTAAAATAAGATATAGGTTATTTTCCTTTTTCACGCAGATGATTTTAAATTTATAGAGGATTTTACTGATATCGTATGTAATAAATATTAAAAAAGTTGAGATCAGATATGACACAAGGTTGGGAAATTTGGGAATCTTCAGACAGACCACAATTAAGACTAGTCCTGCAGTAACTAATCGAGTGGCAAATCTTTTCAAAATAAAACTTAATCAGAATCAGCTAGAAATGCTTAATCGTGAGTTGGGTACAGTTATCCAAATTAAAATATCACCACAAACATGAGATAATTACTAGGGCTGGTAAAAAACATAATTCCTTTCAGACAAAGTTAAGGCTCGGTTTTAATTCTTCATAGTCATACCTGTGTTAACGCACGAAAAGGAAAAATATAAACCAGATTATGAAATTAAAAATCTCAGAAAAGAGTTAATGGAAAACAGTGTGATATTTTTGAAAGCAGACAAAGGAGCTACGGTTCTGATGAGTCAATCTGATTATAATGTTAAAATGTATGAACAACTGGACAATATAGAGGTATACACTAAAATTCATACGGTTAAGTTAAAAGTAGAAGTTAAAATACTCGCTAATAACACGATTGCTAAGGGTAAAATAGATCAAGCGCATTGTAACGCTCTCATGCAAAGAGATGCAGTCGCGCCCAGAGTGTATATCATTAAAAGTACATAAACCAGGCAACTCTTTGATAATTACTGTTAATGTCCAACACTACCCAACATAAAAAATATACAAGTTTCTTTGTCATAGAATAAGTAAATATTCGTGATTCTTAGAACATTCATTGATGAATTCATACCACTTAGTCGGGACTGCCGATGAATGTGGTCGAATTGAAAACGATAGATTGGCGAGTTTGGATGTGGTGTCAGTGAACAACAATATACCAGTACCAAAAACACTGAATATTTTCAGCGTTTCGAGGTTGTTCATCCGGTAATATTAGAAGAAATTAAAATGATGATGAGGCTTGTTATGTAGATGATGAACATATGCATGTCCTCTAATTATTTTATAATTAGGACTGAATTATATAATCAAATTAGAGGGGATTCAATGGGACAACCACTATCAGTTCCAATAGATAATATCTTCATGCATTACATAGAGAAAACCCTCTTAGATATAACACCCCTAAATCAAAAACTCTATGTACTATTTTTGGATGATATATTAGTTGTTTGGAATCACGGGGAGAATCAAATGATAAGTATCTTAAACAAAACATATCAAGTGAGCGAACTTAAATTTACGATTGAAATTGAATCAGGTGGTGAGTTACCATTTTTAGATGTCAAGTTAATTTCCTAATGGTAAAAAATTAGATCGGTATTCTTCTTAATTTCATTTCAAATAATTCATATAGAATGAAAATCAGTGTCTTAAAATCGATGAAAATTAGAAGCTTAAGATTAACAGATACAAAATATAAGGAGATTAAATTAAGTAGACTGCGAGAAATATTCAGTGCTAATTGGCACCCACTGAAGTTAATAGAAGCAAGTATAATGAGCGTCATATGTAAATTCAAATCATGAATGGAAGTACGTGAAGTCAAATAAAACAAGAGCGGATCGGAGGGCCATGGTAATACCTGACTCCAAACTGAGTAGGAAACATAATATCAATAAATAATAATAATCTCACTGAAAGGAATATACAATTTCATTTATAGGCACAGAGAAATAAACTGGAATTCGTTTTCTTTTAACACCTTGCAGCATAGAAAAATAAATGCTTCGGGCGCTCAAAATAAACTCTTTTCACCGAGTAACAAGTGATATATAGCGACTGTACAATAAATTTGATACATCCTTGGATCATATGAAAACTTTGTTATTACGACAGCGAAATCTAAAAGGCATGCATGTTTGCAATTAACAATCAGATAGCGCAATTGATGATCAAATTTATTCAAATCAAGTTTTTGAGCTTGATATAAAAACAATCCAATCGTGTCCAATCAGTCACACAATATAGCTAAACCACCGAAAGTCACACGTACTGACGCGTTTCGACCTTCCATGATTATCATCAGAGTACGATGGCAAACTGACTAGCGAGGATAAAAACTGTAATCTATATATATGGAAAGCAAAATCGAATATGCGGCTCTCACCTCTAGTTGTATCGCGTACACTGTATTTGACTGTAAATGTCGGCTGCACAATTTCTATGCAGCCACGAAAGTCAACTTCTCGCAGTTTTCGCAATATATATATAATACAAGTAAACAATGATTGATTGCGCGGGTGGTAATAAAAATTCTTCAAATTAAGTATGCGAGGTTGAAACTAGCAAGGATCAAACCGCAATGCACACATACGGAAAGCGAAATCAAATATATAGCTCTCGCTTACATTTTACTTTCCTGGAAATGTCGGCTACACTATTTTCCTATGAAGAACAAACATTAACGCTTTACAGCATTCGCCACGTACATAAATGTAATACGATTAAACAATCATAGATTGCAATGTTATTGATAAAGATTATATAAATAACGTTTATTAGCTAGATATAAACATCTATACCATTGCAACCAAAAAGTCGCACACCTTATATATTTATTGCGGTTTGATCCTAGCTAGTCAGTGTACTGTCATGAGATGATGATGATCATGGAAGGTAGAAAAGCGTCACCACGCGTGAATGATAGTTGTTTTGCGACTGGTTATACCCAATGGGATTATAGTTTGTATCAAAATAGAAAACAAGATTTATGGAAATTCTCACACCCTTGCAATCTCTGACAGTTTAATGGGACAGAGCATATGCATGCATCGAATCTGCAAAACATTCATGCTCAGAACACCACAGCCGAGTTATTCAATCAGATACAATTTATGCAAGCCTACTACAGTTGAGAGCCGCATATCTAATTTTTCTTTCCATATATGTGCATTGCAGTTTGATCCTAACTGGTGAGTTTTCCGTCGTAGTCTGATGATGATCATGGAAGGTCTAAACGGGCCAGTACGTGCGACAGACGGCAGTTTATCTGTTGTTCGACGACTGATTAAATACAATGGGATTGGTGTTCACTTCAAGCTAGCAAATATAATTTAAATAATTATTACCACCACCCACCCAATCAATGATTAACCTGCATTTCTTCAACAAATTCTTATACAAGAACACTGTCTGGAAACGCAAATTGTTCCTTCTGCACCCATAATACAATATTAACGATATCTTTAGCTAGTATCTCCACAAACATTTTGCTTATTCTCCACGTCACAAATGGTCATCACCATACTTACTATTTACTGCGTACAACTGAAAATTGATCTGCCAAATTTGCCCTATTACATCTCTTCATTCTATTTTAGTTATTACAGAAAGTTAACAAACTAAGACGAAGAGATTTGACCTTCAATGTCTAGTGCTCGCCCTTCTTTATAATCGCGCAACACAAGGCAACAAATTCTGCACAGAACATTGGTATCCAGACTCTTAGCAGGCTTTATTCTAGTTGACTTAATATTCCTCATAAGGAACTGACACGAAGTTCCCGAAAGCACTTAACTTTCTCAGCTTCTAACAGCCCCGTTGTTATCAGTACCAATAAACAGCTTTGTTAGTCACTATTTCATTCGACCACACATGCAAATTGTGAATTGTACATTGACCGTTTCAACTATCCGTTCAGATAGCCTTTGTTACAAAATAAAAAATTATTATTAGACAATAGTAATTGATTTCAGAAATTTTCTTTATTTAAATCGATACCAGAAATATTTTGAGGAGTTTCAATGAAGCATCCATTATTTCATACTATTAAAAAAAAACCAGTGCATTTAACGAAAACGGCCTGATAAACAGATTCTAACCTTGAAGATAACCTTGCTCACAACGTTGCTCGAACAGAAAGCAAAGTCCAAAACTTCCAGAGCCTCCATAGTCTTCAGTGAACATTCAGCTATAATGCCATTTTCTTCTAGACTAAACATTAAAAAATTATTATTTACACCAAATTTAGATTCGAGCCATGTGATTTGTAGGTAATTATTAGGGAAACGGGCAAACCTTGGTTTGAAGCACCAAAAATGGAGAGGCAATCGAGAAGCACGTTCAGATTAACTTTGAACGCAACAATTTTCTCTTTTAAGCTGTACTCTTGAAATAACGACGTTTGTAAAAAAGCATTTCCTTGAATGCACTTAGTATCTTCAACAGTAAATTTAAGCCCATTTTCGGTAATAAAAACAGTTGTAACCTAAGGTGTGTAACACTAAAAACTGTGCAACTACGTCTTTAAAATTTAAACTTTTTAGCAAGTATAACAAAGTTTTCGAATTATCAACTTTGGCATATAGCAGATAATTGAGGCCCAACATAATTAAATAATGTGTAATTTTACAATATCGCGAAAGTATTTGAAAATAGCAATATCAAAGCAGTAAAACAAACTAAAATATTTAAATACAATGTAAACGCTCCAGCTTCAAGTAAATACCCTGCAACGTTACAAACCTGGTGACAGTGCCATAGATATAGAGCTATATTTTGATATAGATCCCTGTAGAGGATGTTGAATCCTCCGCCTTTTATAAAATGACCTTGAATGATAAATTTAAACCACCATAGCTGATTGTAACAACTTTATTTAAAAAGAATTTTTTCTTTTTATTTTCCAGAACATTCTTTGTTTAAAGACTTGATTTTTATAATTGTGCGCTATTTTCAGTTTTTGAGTATCGTGCTTCCGAGCTGGTTGTAGATTTTCGTTTGCTGCATTTTTTAACATTTCTCTCCATAATAATCGATTACAACATTGCACAATAAACATCTTTCGACACTTGCCTTGTGTTCTGATATAATAAAACACTGAGGAGGAGTCTTGGAACAGGTAATTTATTTATTATTGTGGGTCACGTACACATCAAAGCAGATTATTGCTGAAGATATAGCTTTCCAACTTTCACCTTCAAAGCGCCACAAGTAAGTGTCAATTTAAGTATCATAATTCTTGATCATGAATGCCGATATTAAATTAGAAGATGTATTTCATTTAGGGCAGGACCTAATGGACTTAAATCTTATTGACACAGATAACAATGTAGGCAAAACAGACTCTACTGTGAATGTTAGGACTTCTAGCGAACTGGCATCTAGGGGGCTTACTAACACCAATAGGTTAGGGGCCTCAACAAAATTTGGCGACCGCGCCAGTCCAAGTATATTTAGTCTACCACAGTATAAGTCAGAGAAACATGCAAGTTGGGTAGGAGATGCCCAAATGATATTTGAGGCTTATTGTATTGTGAACCCTATGGAGAAATTTGTTGCAGCATGGATGGCATTGCCTGAGAATTTCCGAAATGCTTTGGAAAATTTCAGAGACAGAACTGTGAAGGAAAAGCCGTACAACGCATTTGAGTTATTAATGGCAGAAATTCAACAGAGATATCAGCCTGGAAGAACAGCGCAAATGTGCGAATTATTACGCTTAGAAAAAATGGGACGTCAGTTACCGTCCGAATTTTATGAACGCCTTTGCACGAAAGCTTCCAGGTTGAATATATCTAGTGATGTAGTCAACTCCATTTTTACAGCTGAGTTACCAGTTAGGCTCAGAACAACAATGGAAGTGTTTGACACAATGAATATAGATTGGCCAACAAAACTCAGAGGGTTAGACGGCGTGTATAAACAGCAAGAACCACAAGTACATGCTGTAATGGCAGATTCTGTAACGATGCAGCCAGTCAGGGCAGATACCGAAAACCACCTGACCACACAAGAAAGTTTGCGTTTCTTATGTAGGGAAGTTGCTAGCTTGCGTAGTGATGTCGCACAACTTCAGAGTCAGGTCCAGTATATTAGACGCCGAAGGAGTTACTCGCGTCAACGCTTCGAAGGGCCACGCGGATGGGGTAAGGCACAGGGCGAATATGGACGCAGTGCGAAGTGCCAAGATGAAAATTATAATTACCCGCGATTAGGTGGACCCAAATGGAAAGGAAGCACAAAACCGGTTGAGAGAAATCCGTCACCGGGAAAAGGGAAAAACCCCCACTAGTAGGAGCCGTAGGGGGGGTTCCATTGCAAAGGCTCCCAGATATGCCTTTAAAAGGCATACTCAAAGCAAAAGAGGCGACTAGTATAAATAGCACCCAGATAAAAGGCAAAAGAGTCCGATTCTCACTAAGCGGGGATCTTGAAAACATTGCCGGAGTGTCCAGCAACAAGTTCATTATTAAGGATGAATTATCTGGATTAGAATTTCTCATAGACACGGGTGCGGAGGTAAGCATAGTTAGGTCAGACGTGGTGGAAGCAGATTGCCCCCCATTTGATTATCAACTATGGGCCGCGAATGGTAGTCCAATTGAAGTAAAAGGGATGAAAGAAATGTCTGTAAGATTAGGCCAGAAATCTTCGTTCCTATGGAATTTTCTAGTAGCCGATGTCAAGGACCATATCATTGGCATGGATTTCTTGACACATTTCAAGCTGGCATTAGACCCTAAGGCTAGGACTATCACAGAAGGCGTAGGGACATCAATAAATAATGAGTCTAACGTGTCGGCAGTTAGAACAGTCCTCTTACCTCGTCCAACAGTCGCACATGACTTTGCTGATATAATCGAGAAGCACCTAGCAGTGTTTCAACATTTTAGTGCCAAAAGAATAGGTTTGAAAATAGGAGTAGAACACCAGATAGAATTGGTAGCTCCGTTACCTTGTTCACCAAAGGCTCAACCATTGGCACAACACAAGCAACAAGTAGCTGTGTCAGAATTTCATCAATTGCGCGAAGAGGGGATTTGTAGAAGGTCAAATTCCAATTTTGCTTCCCCAATAGTGGTAGTTCCCAAACCTGAACCGGGTCAATGGAGGGTTTGTGGGAATTATCGTCTATTAAACTCAGTGATAAGGGGTGATTCTTATCCTCTCCCTAACCAGAGTACTTTGCTCCGAGATATAATGGGATATGAGGTTTATTCAACTTTAGATCTCCAGAAAGCGTACTATCAAGTACCAATGGAAGAAAGTTCGATACCACTCACCGCAGTCAGATTTCCAGGAGGGGGATCGCATGAATTTCTTCGAATGCCTTTTGGTTTGAAAAACGCCAGTCAGACATTCCAGCGTTTGGCTGAAGAAATCCTTCAGAATTGTCCATTTGCGAGAGTATATATTGATGACATAATAATTTTTAGTAGTTCACGAGACGAACATCGTACGCATTTGGAAACGGTTTTGACCAGGCTGGAACAATATGGATTAGTGGTCAAACCTAATAAGAGTAATATTGGTTGCTCTTCAGTTAAATACCTTGGTCATATACTTTCCAAAGACGGAATTAAGCCTTTGGAAGATAAGGTCCAAGCCATTAAGGACGTAACTGAACCCAGAACAGTACGCCAGTTGCGAAGGTTCTTGGGCATGATCAGCTATTATCGTCGATTCATTCCAGGTCTAGCCGGAATTCTTGGATCGTTAACAAGACATCTCACTCTTGAAAAGAGCACGATCAAGAAGTCTTGGCCTATCATCTTGAGTCAAGAAGACCGAGAAAATTTCCAAAAGGCCAAGGATATGTTAAGTGACGTAACCACATTAGCACCTGTAGATTGGGAAAAACCTTTCGAACTAATCACTGATGCATCAGATGTTGCATTAGGAGCAGTGCTACAGCAAAGAGATCGGGACGTAGTAAAACCGATTGGGTTTTATAGCCGTAAGCTTACTGATCGAGAAAAACGGTATGATACGTTTGGCAAAGAGCTTCTAGCCGTGTATGCCGCAGTGTTACACTTCGAGCATTACTTAGATGGTCACAAGTTTAAGTTATTGACCGATCATAAGCCATTGATCAGCATACTTGGTAAGACAGCTAGGCTTAATTACTCTCGTAGAGTAAATTCCCAAATAACACGGTTAGCAGAGTTTGATTTCACTGTGTCTCATATTGCTGGTAAAGAGAATGTGGTTGCAGATGCACTAAGCCGACCGAATGAAGCTGATGTCGATACGATATTTCAAGGTCCTTTGAAAAGTTTAGAAGAATCAATGCACGATTTCGTTAGTCAAATCGAAGAAGCGCAAGGACTGGATCCCTTTACATTGGTATTGTCCAAAAGACCAGGATATGTGCGTAAGCTCATAAATGGCAAGTGGTTGTTATGCGAAACAT